>JAKFHT010001675.1:0-25068 GCA_023783455.1 Erythrocebus patas
AACCGGTTTGACTGGCTCAAACCAGACCAGACCAGACCGGTTCAAACCGGTTTTGACCAGCCTGAGCCGGTTTTGACCGGCTGAAACGGATCAAACCAGACCAGACGGCTCAAACCGGACCAGACCGGCTCAAACCGGTTTTGACGGATGAGACGGATCAAACCGGACCAGACGGCTCAAACCAGACCAAACCGGCTCAAACCAGACCGGCTCAGACAGGCTCAAACCGGTTTTGACGGATCAAACCGGACCAGACCGGCCCAGACTGGCTAAAACCGGGCCAGACCGGCTCAAACGGTTTTGACCGGCTCAAACCAGACCAGACCTCAAACCGGTTTTGACTGGCTCAATCCGGTTTTGACCGCTCAAACCGGTTTTGACCGCTCAAACCACTCAGAACGGCTAAAACCGGTTTTCACCGGCTCAAACCGGTTTTGACCTGATTAGACCGGATCAAACCGGACCAGACCGGCTCAGACAGGCTCGAATCGGTTTTGACTGGCTTCAACCAGACCAAACCGGCTCAAACCGGTTTTGACCTGCTCAAACCACACCAGACCGGCTGAAACCGGTTTTGACCGGCTCAAACCGGTTTTGACCAGCTCAAACCACTCAGACCGGCTAAAACCGGTTTTCACCGGCTCAAACCGGTTTTGACCTGATTAGACCAGCTCAAACCGGTTTTGACCGACCTGAGCGGTTTTGACCGGCTCAAACCACCAGACCGGCTCAAACCGGTTTTGACCGGCTGAAACCGGTTTTGACAGCTCAAACCAGACCAGACCGGCTCAAACCAGACCAGACCTCAAACCGGTTTTGACCGGCTCAAACCGGTTTTGACCGCTCAAACCACACCAGACCGCTGAAACCGGTTTTGACCGCTAAAACCGGTTTTGACCGATGAGACCGATCAAACCGAATCAGACCGCCCAGACCGGCTAAAATCGGATCAAACCGACCAGACCGCCCAGACCGCCTAAAACTGGGCCACAAACCGGTTTTGACCGGTCAAACCAGACCAGACCGCTCAAACCGGTTTTGACCGACCTGAGCCGGTTTTGACCGGCAAACCAGACCAGACCGGTTCAAACCGGTTTTGACCGGCTCAACCGGTTTTGACCGGCTGAAACCGGTTTTGACCGGCTCAAACCACCAGACCGGCTAAAACCGGTTTTCACCGGCTCAAACCGGTTTTGACCTGATTAGACCAGCTCAAACCAGACCAGACCGGTTCAAACCGGTTTTGACCGCTCAAACCGGTTTTCACCGGCTCAAACCGGTTTTGACCGCTCAAACCACACCAGACCGCTGAAACCGGTTTTGACCGCTAAAACCGGTTTTGACCGATGAGACCGATCAAACCGAATCAGACCGCCCAGACCGGCTAAAATCGATCAAACCGACCAGACCGGCCCAGACTGCCTAAAACTGGGCCACAAACCGGTTTTGACCGGTTCAAACCAGACCAGACCGGCTCAAACCGGTTTTGACCGCTAAAACCGGTTTTGACCGGATCAAACCAGACCGGCTCAAACCGACCAGACCGGCTGAAACCGGATCAAACAGACCAGACCGCCCAGACCGGCTGAAACCAGACCAGACGGTTCAAACCGGTTTTGACCGCTCAAACCAGACCAGACCGGCTCAAACCGACCAGACCGGCTCAAACCGGTTTTGACCAGATGAGACCGATCAAACCGACCAGACCGCTCAAACCAGACCAAACCGGCTCAAACCAGACCGGCTCAGACAGGCTCAAACCGGTTTTGACTCAAACCAGACCAGACCGCCCAGACTGGCTAAAACCGGGCCAGACCGGCTCAAACCGGTTTTGACCGCTCAAACCAGACCAGACCGGCTAAAACCGGTTTTGACTCAAACCGGTTTTGACCGGCTCAAACCGGTTTTGAATGGCTCAAACCGGTTTTGACTCAAACCAGACCGGCTCAAACCGGTTTTGACTGGCTCAACCGGTTTTGACCGATGAGACCGGATCAAACCGAATCAGACCGGCCCAGACAGGCTAAAATCGGATCAAACCGGACCAGACCGCCCAGACTGCCTAAAACTGGGCCACAAACCGGTTTTGACCGGTTCAAACCAGACCAGACTGGCTCAAACCGGTTTTGACTCAAACCGGTTTTGACCGCTCAAACCAGACAGACCGGCTCAAACCAGACCAGACCGGCTCAAACCGGTTTTGACCGCTGAAACCGGATCAAACAGACCAGACCGGTTCAAACCGGTTTTGACCAGCTCAAACCAGACCAGCTCAAACCAGACCAAACCGGCTCAAACCGACCAGACCGGCTAAAATCGATCAAACCGACCAGACAGGCCCAGACCGCTAAAACTGGGCCACAAACCGGTTTTGACCGGCTCAAACCAGACCAGACCGGCTCAAACCGGTTTTGACCGACCTGAGCCGGTTTTGACCGCTCAAACCAGACCAGACCGGTTCAAACCGGTTTTGACCTCAAACCGGTTTTGACCGGCTGAAACCGGTTTTGACCGGCTCAAACCACTCCAGACCGGCTAAAACCGGTTTTGACCGGTTCAAACCGGTTTTGACCTGATTAGACCAGCTCAAACCAGACCAGACCGGTTCAATGCGGTTTTGACCGGCACAAACCGGTTTTGACGGCTCAAACCGGTTTTGACCAGCTCAAACCACCAGACCGGCTGAAACCGGTTTTGACTGCTCAAACCGGTTTTGACCAGATGAGACCGGATCAAACCGAATCAGACCGGCCCAGACCGCTAAAATCGATCAAACCGACCAGACCGCCCAGACCGGCTGAAACCAGACCAGACCGGCTAAAACCGGGCCAGACCGGCTCAAACCGGTTTTGACCGGTTCAAACCAGACCAGACCGGCTCAAACCGGTTTTGACCGGCTCAAACCGGTTTTGACCGATCAAACCAGACCGGCTCAAACCGACCAGACCGGCTGAAACCGGATCAAACCGGACCAGACCGCCCAGACCGCTGAAACCGGTTTTGACTGGCTCAAACCGGTTTTGACCGCTCAAACCAGACCAGACCGCTCAAACCGGTTTTGACCGACCTGAGCCGGTTTTGACCGATCAAACCAGACCAGACGCTCAAACCGGTTTTGACCGCTCAAACCGGTTTTGACGGCTCAAACCGGTTTTGACCGCTCAAACCACCAGACCGGCTAAAACCGGTTTTGACGGCTAAAACCGGTTTTGACCTGATTAGACCAGCTCAAACCAGACCAGACCGGTTCAAACCGGTTTTGACCGCTCAAACCGGTTTTGACCGGCTCAACCGGTTTTGACCGGCTCAAACCGGTTTTGACCGCTCAAACCAGACCAGACTGCTCAAACCGGTTTTGACCGCTAAAACCGGTTTTGACCAGATGAGACCGATCAAACCGAATCAGACCGCCCAGACCGGCTAAAATCGATCAAACCGACCAGACCGCCCAGACCGGCTGAAACCGGTTTTGACCGGTTCAAACCAGACCAGACGGCTCAAACCGGTTTTGACCTCAAACCGGTTTTGACTGCTCAAACCAGACCAGACTGCTCAAACCGGTTTTGACCGCTCAAACCGGTTTTGACCGATCAAACCAGACCGGCTCAAACCGACCAGACCGGCTAAAATCGGATCAAACCGGACCAGACCGCCCAGACTGGCTAAAACCGGGCCAGACCGGCTCAAACCGGTTTTGACCGCAAACCAGACCAGACCGCTCAAACCGGTTTTGACCGCTGAAACCGGTTTTGACCGGCTCAAACCAGACCAGACGCTCAAACCGGTTTTGACCAGATGAGACGGATCAAACCAGACCAAACCGGTTTTGACCAGATGAGACCGGATCAAACCGGACCAGACCGGCTCAAACCGGACCAGACCGCCCAGACAGGCTAAAATCGGATCAAACCAGACCGGCTCAAACCGGACCAGACCGCCCAGACCGCTGAAACCAGACCAGACTGCTCAAACCGGTTTTGACAGCTCAAACCGGTTTTGACCGCTCAAACCAGACCAGACCGCTCAAACCGTTTTGACCGGCTCAAACCGGTTTTGACCGGCTCAAACCACCAGACCGGCTCAAACCACCAGACCGGCTAAAACCGGTTTTGACTCAAACCAGACCAAACCGGTTTTGACCTGATTAGACCGGATCAAACAGACCAGACCGGCTCAGACAGGCTCAAACCGGTTTTGACTGGCTCAACCAGACCAAACCGCTCAAACCGGTTTTGACCGCTCAAACCACACCAGACCGCTGAAACCGGTTTTGACTCAAACCGGTTTTGACCGGCTCAAACCGGTTTTGACCGCTCAAACCAGACCAGACCGCTCAAACCGGTTTTGACTCAAACCAGACCGGCTCAAACCGGTTTTGACCTGATTAGACCAGCTCAAACCGGTTTTGACCGACCTGAGCGGTTTTGACCGGCTCAAACCAGACCAGACTGCTCAAACCGGTTTTGACCGGCTCAAACCGGTTTTGACGCTCAAACCAGACCAGACCGGCTCAAACCAGACCAGACCGGTTCAAACCGGTTTTGACCGATGAGACCGGATCAAACCAGACCGCTCAAACCAGACCAGACCGTTCAAACCGGTTTTGACCGGCTAAAACCGGTTTTGACAGCTCAAACCAGACCAGACCGGCTCAAACCAGACCAGACCGCTCAAACCGGTTTTGACCGCTCAAACCGGTTTTGACCTGCTCAAACCACACCAGACCGCTGAAACCGGTTTTGACCAGCTAAAACCGGTTTTGACCGGATGAGACCGATCAAACCGAATCAGACCGCCCAGACCGGCTAAAATCGGATCAAACCGACCAGACCGCCCAGACCGCTAAAACTGGGCCACAAACCGGTTTTGACCGGTCAAACCAGACCAGACCGGCTCAAACCGGTTTTGACGGCTGAAACCGGTTTTGACCAAACCAGACCAGACGCTCAAACCGGTTTTGACTGGCTCAACCGGTTTTGACCAGCTCAAACCGGTTTTGACCGCTCAAACCACTCAGACCGGCTAAAACCGGTTTTGACCGTTCAAACCGGTTTTGACCTGATTAGACCAGCTCAAACCAGACCAGACCGGTTCAAACCGGTTTTGACCGCTCAACCGGTTTTGACCTCAAACCGGTTTTGACCGCTCAAACCACCAGACCGGCTGAAACCGGTTTTGACCGTTCAAACCGGTTTTGACCAGATGAGACCGGATCAAACCGAATCAGACCGCCCAGACCGGCTAAAATCGATCAAACCGACCAGACCGCCCAGACTGCCTAAAACTGGGCACAAACCGGTTTTGACCGGTTCAAACCAGACCAGACCGGCTCAAACCGGTTTTGACCGCTCAAACCGGTTTTGACCGATCAAACCAGACCGGCTCAAACCGACCAGACCGCTCAAACCGGTTTTGACTCAAACCAGACCAGACCAGACCAGACCGGCTGAAACCGGTTTTGACCGTTCAAACCGGTTTTGACCGGCTGAAACCAGACCAGACCGGCTCAAACCGGACCAGACGGCTCAAACCGGTTTTGACCAGATGAGACCGGATCAAACCGGACCAGACCGCTCAAACCAGACCAAACCGGCTCAAACCAGACCAGACCAGACCGCTCAAACCAGACCAAACCGGCTCAAACCAGACCGGCTCAGACAGGCTCAAACCGGTTTTGACCAGCTCAAACCAGACCAGCTCAAACCGGTTTTGACCGGCTCAAACCAGACCAGACCGGCTCAAACCGGTTTTGACTGGCTCAAACCGGTTTTGACCTCAAACCAGACCAGACCGGTTCAAACCGGTTTTGACAGCTCAAACCGGTTTTGACCGGATGAGACCGATCAAACCGAATCAGACCGCCCAGACCGCTAAAATCGGATCAAACCGACCAGACCGGCCCAGACCGCCTAAAACTGGGCCACAAACCGGTTTTGACCGGTTCAAACCAGACCAGACGCTCAAACCGGTTTTGACCGCTGAAACCGGTTTTGACCTCAAACCAGACCAGACCGGCTCAAACCAGACCAGACCGCTCAAACCGTTTTGACCGCTCAAACCAGACCGGCTCAAACGGTTTTGACCGGCTCAAACCGACCAGACCGCCCAGACCAGCTGAAACCGGATCAAACCGACCAGACCGCCCAGACCGGCTAAAATCGGATCAAACCGACCAGACCGCCCAGACCGCTAAAACTGGGCCACAAACCGGTTTTGACCGGTCAAACCAGACCAGACCGGCTGAAACCGGTTTTGACCGGCTCAACCGGTTTTGACGCTCAAACCAGACCAGACTGCTCAAACCGGTTTTGACGCTCAAACCGGTTTTGACCGCTGAAACCGGTTTTGACCGCTCAAACCACACCAGACCGGCTAAAACCGGTTTTGACGGCTAAAACCGGTTTTGACCTGATTAGACCAGCTCAAACCAGACCAGACCGGTTCAAACCGGTTTTGACCGGCACAAACCGGTTTTGAATGGCTCAAACCGGTTTTGACCGCTCAAACCACACCAGACCGGCTGAAACCGGTTTTGACCGCTAAAACCGGTTTTGACCAGATGAGACCGGATCAAACCGAATCAGACCGGCCCAGACCGCTAAAATCGATCAAACCGACCAGACCGCCCAGACCGGCTGAAACCAGACCAGACCGGCTAAAACCGGCCAGACCGGCTAAAACCGGTTTTGACCGGTTCAAACCAGACCAGACCGGCTCAAACCGGTTTTGACCGGCTCAAACCGGTTTTGACCGATCAAACCAGACCAGACCGCCCAGACAGCTGAAACCGGATCAAACAGACCAGACCGCCCAGACCGGCTGAAACCGGTTTTGACCGGCTCAAAGCGGTTTTGACCGGCTGAAACCAGACCAGACCGGCTCAAACCGACCAGACCGGCTCAAACCGGACCAGACGGCCCAGACCGCTAAAACCGGTTTTGACTCAAACCGGTTTTGACCGGCTCAAACCACCAGACCGGCTAAAACCGGTTTTGACGGCTCAAACCGGTTTTGACCTGATTAGACCAGCTCAAACCAGACCAGACTGCTCAAACCGGTTTTGACCGCTCAAACCGGTTTTGACGGCTCAAACCGGTTTTGACCGCTCAAACCACACCAGACCGGCTGAAACCGGTTTTGACCGGCTAAAACCGGTTTTGACCAGATGAGACCGGATCAAACCGAATCAGACCGCCCAGACCGGCTAAAATCGGATCAAACCAGACCAGACCGGCCCAGACTGGCTAAAACCGGTTTTGACCGGTTCAAACCAGACCAGACCGGCTCAAACCGGTTTTGACCGGCTCAAAGCGGTTTTGACCGGATCAAACCAGACCAGACCGGCCCAGACCAGCTGAAACCGGATCAAACAGGACCAGACCGGCCCAGACCGGCTGAAACCGGTTTTGACTCAAACCGGTTTTGACCGGCTGAAACCAGACCAGACCGGCTCAAACCGGTTTTGACCGACCTGAGCGGTTTTGACCGGCTCAAACCAGACCAGACGGCTCAAACCGGACCAGACCGGCTAAAACCGGTTTTGACCAGATGAGACGGATCAAACCGGACCAGACCGGCTCAGACAGGCTCAAACCGGTTTTGACCTCAAACCAGACCGGCTCAGACAGGCTCAAACCGGTTTTGACGGATCAAACCGGACCAGACCGCCCAGACTGGCTAAAACCGGGCCAGACCGGCTCAAACCGGTTTTGACGGCTCAAACCAGACCAGACCGGCTCAAACCGGTTTTGACTGGCTCAACCGGTTTTGACCGCTCAAACCAGACCGGCTCAAACCAGACCGGCTCAAACCGGTTTTGACGGCTAAAACCGGTTTTGACCGGATCAAACGGACCAGACGGCTCAAACCAGACCGGCTCAGACAGGCTCAAACCGGTTTTGACTGGCTCAACCAGACCAAACCGGCTCAAACCGGTTTTGACCGGCTCAAACCAGACCAGACGGCTCAAACCGGTTTTGACCGGCTCAAACCGGTTTTGACCAGCTCAAACCACTCAGACCGGCTAAAACCGGTTTTGACAGCTCAAACCGGTTTTGACCTGATTAGACCGGATCAAACCAGACCAAACCGGTTTTGACCGACCTGAGCCGGTTTTGACCGGCTCAAACCAGACCAGACCGGTTCAAACCGGTTTTGACCGGCTGAAACCGGTTTTGACAGCTCAAACCAGACCAGACCGGCTCAAACCAGACCAGACCGGCTCAAACCGGTTTTGACCTCAAACCGGTTTTGACCTGCTCAAACCACCAGACCGGCTGAAACCGGTTTTGACCAGCTAAAACCGGTTTTGACGGATGAGACCGGATCAAACCGAATCAGACCGGCCCAGACCGGCTAAAATCGGATCAAACCGGACCAGACCGGCCCAGACCGCCTAAAACTGGGCCACAAACCGGTTTTGACCGGTTCAAACCAGACCAGACCGGCTCAAACCGGTTTTGACCGACCTGAGCGGTTTTGACCGGCTCAAACCAGACCAGACGGTTCAAACCGGTTTTGACTGGCTCAACCGGTTTTGACCGGCTGAAACCGGTTTTGACGGCTCAAACCACTCAGACCGGCTAAAACCGGTTTTGACAGCTCAAACCGGTTTTGACCTGATTAGACCAGCTCAAACCAGACCAGACGGTTCAAACCGGTTTTGACTGGCTCAAACCGGTTTTGACGGCTCAAACCGGTTTTGACCGGCTCAAACCACACCAGACCGGCTGAAACCGGTTTTGACCGGCTAAAACCGGTTTTGACCAGATGAGACGGATCAAACCGAATCAGACCGGCCCAGACGGCTAAAATCGGATCAAACCGGACCAGACCGCCCAGACTGCCTAAAACTGGGCACAAACCGGTTTTGACGGTTCAAACCAGACCAAACCGGCTCAAACCGGTTTTGACCGGCTCAAAGCGGTTTTGACGGATCAAACCAGACCAGCTCAAACCAGACCAGCTCAAACCGGTTTTGACGGATCAAACCGGACCAGACCAGACCGGCTGAAACCGGTTTTGACCTCAAACCGGTTTTGACCGGCTGAAACCAGACCAGACTCAAACCGGTTTTGACCAGATGAGACGGATCAAACCAGACCAAACCGGTTTTGACCAGATGAGACGGATCAAACCGGACCAGACCGGCTCAAACCGGACCAGACGGCTCAAACCAGACCAAACCGGCTCAAACCGGACCAGACCAGACCGGCTAAAACCGGCCAGACCGGCTCAAACCGGTTTTGACCGGCTCAAACCAGACCAGACCGGCTCAAACCGGTTTTGACCGGCTCAAACCGGTTTTGACCTGCTCAAACCACACCAGACCGGCTGAAACCGGTTTTGACAGCTCAAACCGGTTTTGACCGGATGAGACGGATCAAACCGAATCAGACCGCCCAGACTGGCTAAAACCGGTTTTGACGGATCAAACCGACCAGACCGGCCCAGACCGCCTAAAACTGGGCCACAAACCGGTTTTGACCGGTTCAAACCAGACCAGACCGGCTCAAACCGGTTTTGACCGTCTCAAACCGGTTTTAACCAGCTCAAACCAGACCAGACCGGCTCAAACCAGACCAGACCGGCTCAAACCGGTTTTGACCGGCTCAAAGCGGCTTTGACCGGATCAAACCGAATCAGACCGCCCAGACCGGCTGAAACCGGATCAAACCGAATCAGACAGGCCCAGACCGGCTAAAATCGGATCAAACCGGACCAGACCGGCCCAGACCGCCTAAAACTGGGCCACAAACCGGTTTTGACCGGTTCAAACCAGACCAGACCGGCTCAAACCGGTTTTGACCGACCTGAGCGGTTTTGACGGCTCAAACCAGACCAGACGGTTCAAACCGGTTTTGACCGCTCAAACCGGTTTTGACGGCTGAAACCGGTTTTGACCGGCTCAAACCACTCAGACCGGGTAAAACCGGTTTTGACCGGCTAAAACCGGTTTTGACCTGATTAGACCAGCTCAAACCAGACCAGACCGGTTCAATGCGGTTTTGACCGGCACAAACCGGTTTTGACAGCTCAAACCGGTTTTGACCAGCTCAAACCACTCCAGACCGGCTAAAACCGGTTTTGACCGGCTAAAACCGGTTTTGACCAGATGAGACCGGATCAAACCGAATCAGACCGGCCCAGACCGGCTAAAATCGATCAAACCGACCAGACCGGCCCAGACTGCCTAAAACTGGGCCAAACCGGTTTTGACCGGTTCAAACCAGACCAAACCGGCTCAAACCGGTTTTGACGGCTCAAACCGGTTTTGACCAGCTCAAACCAGACCGGCTCAAACCGGACCAGACCAGACCGGCTGAAACCGGATCAAACAGACCAGACCGGCCCAGACCGGCTGAAACCGGTTTTGACTGGCTCAACCGGTTTTGACCGCTCAAACCAGACCAGACCGGCTCAAACCGGACCAGACCAGACCGGCTCAAACGGTTTTGACCAGATGAGACGGATCAAACCGGACCAGACCGGCTGAAACCGGTTTTGACAGCTCAAACCAGACCGGCTCAGACAGGCTCAAACCGGTTTTGACCAGCTAAAACCGGTTTTGACCTGATTAGACCAGCTCAAACCAGACCAGACGGTTCAAACCGGTTTTGACCGGCACAAACCGGTTTTGACGGCTCAAACCGGTTTTGACCGCTCAAACCACACCAGACCGGCTGAAACCGGTTTTGACCGGCTAAAACCGGTTTTGACCGGATGAGACGGATCAAACCGACCAGACCGGCCCAGACAGGCTAAAATCGGATCAAACCAGACCAGACCGGCCCAGACTGCCTAAAACTGGGCCACAAACCGGTTTTGACCGGTTCAAACCAGACCAAACCGGCTCAAACCGGTTTTGACCGGCTCAAAGCGGTTTTGACGGATCAAACCAGACCGGCTCAAACCGGACCAGACCAGACCGGCTAAAATCGGATCAAACCGACCAGACCGGCCCAGACCGGCTGAAACCGGATCAAACCGGTTTTGACCGGCTGAAACCAGACCAGACCGGCTCAAACCGGACCAGACGGCTCAAACCGGTTTTGACGGATGAGACGGATCAAACCGGACCAGACGGCTCAAACCGGTTTTGACGGCTCAAACCACTCAGACCGGCTAAAACCGGTTTTGACAGCTCAAACCGGTTTTGACCTGATTAGACCAGCTCAAACCAGACCAGACTGGCTCAAACCAGACCAGCTCAAACCGGTTTTGACAGCTCAAACCGGTTTTGACCGCTCAAACCACCAGACCGGCTGAAACCGGTTTTGACCGGCTAAAACCGGTTTTGACCGGATGAGACGGATCAAACCGAATCAGACCGGCCCAGACCGCTAAAATCGGATCAAACCAGACCGGCCCAGACTGCCTAAAACTGGGCCACAAACCGGTTTTGACCGGTTCAAACCAGACCAAACCGGCTCAAACCGGTTTTGACCGGCTCAAAGCGGTTTTGACCGGATCAAACCAGACCAGACTGCTCAAACCGGTTTTGACCAGATGAGACGGATCAAACCGGACCAGACAGGCCCAGACCGGCTGAAACCAGACCAGACGGCTCAAACCAGACCAAACCGGTTTTGACCGGCTGAAACCAGACCAGACCGGCTCAAACCGGTTTTGACCAGCCTGAGCGGTTTTGACCGGCTCAAACCAGACCAGACGGCTCAAACCGGACCAGACGGCTCAAACCGGTTTTGACCAGATGAGACCGGATCAAACCGACCAGACCGGCTCAGACAGGCTCAAACCGGTTTTGACCGGCTGAAACCGGATCAAACCGGACCAGACCGGCCCAGACCGGCTGAAACCAGACCAGACTGGCTCAAACCGGTTTTGACCAGCTCAAACCGGTTTTGACCGGCTCAAACCAGACCAGACCGGTTCAAACCGGTTTTGACTGGCTCAACCGGTTTTGACGGCTCAAACCGGTTTTGACCGGCTCAAACCACTCCAGACCGGCTAAAACCGGTTTTGACCGGCACAAACCGGTTTTGACCTGATTAGACCAGCTCAAACCAGACCAGACTGGCTCAAACCAGACCGGCTCAAACCGTTTTGACCGCTCAAACCAGACCAAACCGGCTCAAACCGGTTTTGACCGGCTCAAACCAGACCAGACCAGACCGGCTGAAACCGGTTTTGACCGGCTCAAACCGGTTTTGACCTGCTCAAACCACACCAGACCGGCTAAAACCGGTTTTGACAGCTCAAACCGGTTTTGACCGATGAGACCGGATCAAACCGGTTTTGACCGACCTGAGCGGTTTGACGGCTCAAACCAGACCAGACCGGTTCAAACCGGTTTTGACCGGCTAAAACCGGTTTTGACAGCTCAAACCAGACCAGACGGCTCAAACCAGACCAGACCGGCTCAAACCGGTTTTGACCGGCTCAAACCGGTTTTGACCTGCTCAAACCACACCAGACCGGCTGAAACCGGTTTTGACCAGCTAAAACCGGTTTTGACGGATGAGACCGGATCAAACCGAATCAGACCGGCCCAGACGGCTAAAATCGGATCAAACCGGACCAGACGGCCCAGACCGCCTAAAACTGGGCCAAACCGGTTTTGACCGGTTCAAACCAGACCAGACCGGCTCAAACCGGTTTTGACCGACCTGAGCGGTTTGACGGCTCAAACCAGACCAGACCGGTTCAAACCGGTTTTGACCGGCTCAACCGGTTTTGACGGCTGAAACCGGTTTTGACCGGCTCAAACCACTCAGACCGGGTAAAACCGGTTTTGACAGCTCAAACCAGACCAAACCGGTTTTGACCTGATTAGACCAGCTCAAACCAGACCAGACCGGTTCAATGCGGTTTTGACCGGCACAAACCGGTTTTGACGGCTCAACCGGTTTTGACCAGCTCAAACCACTCCAGACCGGCTAAAACCGGTTTTGACGGCTCAAACCGGTTTTGACCAGATGAGACGGATCAAACCGAATCAGACCGGCCCAGACCGGCTAAAATCGGATCAAACCGACCAGACAGGCCCAGACCGGCTAAAACTGGGCCAAACCGGTTTTGACCGGTTCAAACCAGACCAAACCGGCTCAAACCGGTTTTGACCGGCTCAAACCAGACCAGACCAGACCGTTCAAACCAGACCAGCTCAAACCGGTTTTGACGGATCAAACCGACCAGACCGGCCCAGACCGGCTAAAACCGGTTTTGACCGGCACAAACCGGTTTTGACGGCTGAAACCAGACCAGACGGCTCAAACCGGACCAGACCAGACCTCAAACCGGTTTTGACCAGATGAGACCGGATCAAACCGGACCAGACGGCTCAAACCAGACCGGCTCAAACGGTTTTGACGGCTCAAACCACTCAGACCGGGTAAAACCGGTTTTGACAGCTCAAACCGGTTTTGACCTGATTAGACCAGCTCAAACCAGACCAGACTGGCTCAAACCGGTTTTGACGGCTCAAACCGGTTTTGACGGCTCAAACCGGTTTTGACCGGCTCAAACCACACCAGACCGGCTGAAACCGGTTTTGACCGGCTCAAACCGGTTTTGACCAGATGAGACGGATCAAACCGAATCAGACCGCCCAGACCGGCTGAAACCGGATCAAACCGGACCAGACCAGACCAGACCGGCCCAGACTGCCTAAAACTGGGCCACAAACCGGTTTTGACTCAAACCGGTTTTGACCGGTTCAAACCAGACCAAACCGGCTCAAACCGGTTTTGACCGGCTCAAAGCGGTTTTGACCGGATCAAACCAGACCGGCTCAAACCAGACCGGCCCAGACCAGCTGAAACCGGATCAAACAGACCAGACCGGCCCAGACCGGCTGAAACCAGACCAGACCGGCTGAAACCAGACCAGACGGCTCAAACGGTTTTGACCGGCTGAAACCAGACCAGACTCAAACCGGTTTTGACCGGCTCAAACGGTTTTGACGGCTCAAACCAGACCAGACGGCTCAAACCGGACCAGACCGGCTCAAACCGGTTTTGACCAGATGAGACGGATCAAACCGGACCAGACCGGCTCAGACAGGCTCAAACCGGTTTTGACGGATCAAACCGGACCAGACCGGCTGAAACCGGATCAAACCGGACCAGACCGGCCCAGACTGGCTAAAACCGGTTTTGACCAGATGAGACCGGATCAAACCAGACCAAACCGGTTTTGACCGGCTCAAACCAGACCAGACCGGTTCAAACCGGTTTTGACTGGCTCAACCGGTTTTGACCTCAAACCGGTTTTGACGGCTCAAACCACTCCAGACCGGCTAAAACCGGTTTTGACTCAAACCGGTTTTGACCTGATTAGACCGGATCAAACCGACCAGACCGGCTCAGACAGGCTCAATCGGTTTTGACCGGTCAAACCGGTTTTGACGGCTCAAACCGGTTTTGACTCAAACCGGTTTTGACCGGCTCAAACCACCAGACCGGCTAAAACCGGTTTTGACCGGCTCAAACCGGTTTTGACCAGCTCAAACCACCAGACCGGCTAAAACCGGTTTTGACCAGCTCAAACCGGTTTTGACCTGATTAGACCGGATCAAACCAGACCAAACCGGTTTTGACCGACCTGAGCGGTTTTGACCGGCTCAAACCAGACCAGACCGGTTCAAACCGGTTTTGACCAGCTCAAACGGTTTTGACCGCTCAAACCAGACCAGACGGCTCAAACCAGACCAGACCGGCTCAAACCGGTTTTGACCGCTCAAACCGGTTTTGACCTGCTCAAACCACCAGACCGGCTGAAACCGGTTTTGACCGGCTAAAACCGGTTTTGACCTGATTAGACCAGCTCAAACCAGACCAGACCGGCCCAGACCGGCTAAAATCGGATCAAACCGGACCAGACGGCCCAGACCGCCTAAAACTGGGCCACAAACCGGTTTTGACCGGTTCAAACCAGACCAGACCGGCTCAAACCGGTTTTGACCGACCTGAGCGGTTTTGACCGGCTCAAACCGACCAGACCGGCTCAAACCGGTTTTGACTGGCTCAACCGGTTTTGACTCAAACCGGTTTTGACCTCAAACCAGACCGGCTCAAACCGGTTTTGACCGGCTAAAACCGGTTTTGACCTGATTAGACCAGCTCAAACCAGACAGACCGGCTCAAACGGTTTTGACCGGCTCAACCGGTTTTGACGGCTCAAACCGGTTTTGACCAGCTCAAACCACCAGACCGGCTGAAACCGGTTTTGACGGCTCAAACCGGTTTTGACCAGATGAGACGGATCAAACCGAATCAGACCGGCCCAGACCGGCTAAAATCGGATCAAACCGGACCAGACCGGCCCAGACTGCCTAAAACTGGGCCACAAACCGGTTTTGACCGGTTCAAACCAGACCAGACCGGCTCAAACCGGTTTTGACCGGCTCAAACCGGTTTTGACCGGATCAAACCAGACCGGCTCAAACCGGACCAGACCAGACCGGCTGAAACGGATCAAACCGGACCAGACCAGACCAGACCGCTCAAACCACCAGACCGGCTCAAACGGTTTTGACCGGCTGAAACCAGACCAGACCGGCTCAAACCGGTTTTGACCAGATGAGACGGATCAAACCAGACCAAACCGGTTTTGACCAGATGACACGGATCAAACCGGACCAGACCGGCTCACACGGATCAAACCGACCAGACAGGCCCAGACCGGCTGAAACGGATCAAACCGGACCAGACCGCCCAGACTGGCTAAAACCGGCCAGACCGGCTCAAACGGTTTTGACGGCTCAAACCAGACCAAACCGGCTCAAACCGGTTTTGACGGTTCAAACCGGTTTTGACCAGCTCAAACCACTCCAGACCGGCTAAAACCGGTTTTGACTGGCTCAAACCGGTTTTGACCGATGAGACCGATCAAACCGAATCAGACCGGCCCAGACCGGCTAAAATCGGATCAAACCGGACCAGACCGGCCCAGACCGCCTAAAACTGGGCCACAAACCGGTTTTGACCGGTTCAAACCAGACCAGACCGGTTCAAACCGGTTTTGACCGGCTCAAACCGGTTTTGACCGGCTCAAACCGGACCAGACCAGACCGGCTCAAACCAGACCAGACAGGCTCAAACCGGTTTTGACCGGCTCAAAGCGGTTTTGACCGGATCAAACCGAATCAGACCGGCCCAGACCAGCTGAAACCGGATCAAACGGACCAGACCGGCTGAAACCAGACCAGACCGGCTAAAATCGGATCAAACCGGACCAGACAGGCCCAGACCGCTAAAACTGGGCCAAACCGGTTTTGACCGGTTCAAACCAGACCAGACCGGCTCAAACCGGTTTTGACGGCTAAAACCGGTTTTGACCGGCTCAAACCAGACCAGACGGTTCAAACCGGTTTTGACCGCTCAAACCGGTTTTGACCGGCTGAAACCGGTTTTGACCAGCTCAAACCACTCAGACCGGGTAAAACCGGTTTTGACAGCTCAAACCGGTTTTGACCTGATTAGACCAGCTCAAACCAGACCAGACCGGTTCAAACCGGTTTTGACCGGCACAAACCGGTTTTGACGGCTCAAACCGGTTTTGACCAGCTCAAACCACCAGACCGGCTGAAACCGGTTTTGACCGGCTAAAACCGGTTTTGACCAGATGAGACCGGATCAAACCGAATCAGACCGGCCCAGACCGGCTAAAATCGGATCAAACCAGACCAGACCAGACCGGCCCAGACTGCCTAAAACTGGGCCACAAACCGGTTTTGACCGGTTCAAACCAGACCAGCTCAAACCGGTTTTGACCGGCTCAAAGCGGTTTTGACCGGATCAAACCAGACCGGCTCAAACCGGACCAGACCGGCTGAAACCGGATCAAACAGACCAGACCGGCCCAGACCGGCTGAAACCGGTTTTGACCAGCTCAAACCGGTTTTGACCGGCTGAAACCAGACCAGACCGGCTCAAACCGGACCAGACGGCTCAAACCGGTTTTGACCAGATGACACGGATCAAACCGGACCAGACCGGCTAAAACCGGTTTTGACGGCTCAAACCACTCAGACCGGGTAAAACCGGTTTTGACTGCTCAAACCGGTTTTGACCTGATTAGACCAGCTCAAACCAGACCAGACTGGCTCAAACCGGTTTTGACCGGCACAAACCGGTTTTGACGGCTCAAACCGGTTTTGACCGGCTCAAACCACACCAGACCGGCTGAAACCGGTTTTGACCGGCTAAAACCGGTTTTGACCAGATGAGACGGATCAAACCGAATCAGACGGCCCAGACCGCTAAAATCGGATCAAACCAGACCAGACCGGCCCAGACTGCCTAAAACTGGGCCAAACCGGTTTTGACCGGTTCAAACCAGACCAAACCGGCTCAAACCGGTTTTGACCGGCTCAAAGCGGTTTTGACCGGATCAAACCAGACCGGCTCAAACCAGACCGGCCCAGACCAGCTGAAACCGGATCAAACAGACCAGACCGGCCAGACCGGCTCAAACCAGACCAGCTCAAACCGGTTTTGACCGGCTGAAACCAGACCAGACGGCTCAAACCGGTTTTGACCAGCCTGAGCGGTTTTGACCGGCTCAAACCAGACCAGACCTCAAACCGGTTTTGACCAGATGAGACGGATCAAACCGGTTTTACCAGATGACACGGATCAAACCGGACCAGACCGGCTCACACAGGATCAAACCGGACCAGACCAGACCGGCCCAGACCGGCTGAAACCGGATCAAACCGGACCAGACCAGACCGGCCCAGACTGGCTAAAACCGGCCAGACCGGCTCAAACGGTTTTGACCGGCTCAAACCAGACCAGACCGGTTCAAACCGGTTTTGACTGGCTCAACCGGTTTTGACCTCAAACCGGTTTTGACCGCTCAAACCACTCCAGACCGGCTAAAACCGGTTTTGACTCAAACCGGTTTTGACCGCTGAAACCGGATCAAACAGGACCAGACCGGCTCAGACAGGCTCAATCGGTTTTGACTGGCTCAACCAGACCAAACCGGCTCAAACCGGTTTTGACCGGCTCAAACCACACCAGACCGGCTGAAACCGGTTTTGACGGCTCAAACCGGTTTTGACCAGCTCAAACCACCAGACCGGCTAAAACCGGTTTTGACAGCTCAAACCGGTTTTGACCTGATTAGACCAGCTCAAACCGGTTTTGACTCAAACCGGTTTTGACCTCAAACCGGTTTTGACCAGCTCAAACCAGACCAGACGGTTCAAACCGGTTTTGACCAGCTAAAACCGGTTTTGACAGCTCAAACCAGACCAGACGGCTCAAACCAGACCAGACCGGCTCAAACCGGTTTTGACCGGCTCAAACCGGTTTTGACCGGCTCAAACCACACCAGACCGGCTGAAACCGGTTTTGACCAGCTAAAACCGGTTTTGACCGGATCAAACCAGACCGCTCAAACCAGACCGGCCCAGACCAGCTGAAACCGGATCAAACGGACCAGACGGCCCAGACCGCTGAAACCGGTTTTGACCAGCTCAAACCGGTTTTGACCGGCTGAAACCAGACCAGACCGGCTCAAACCGGTTTTGACCGACCTGAGCCGGTTTTGACCGCTCAAACCAGACCAGACCGGTTCAAACCGGTTTTGACTGGCTCAACCGGTTTTGACCGCTCAAACCGGTTTTGACCGCTCAAACCACTCCAGACCGGCTAAAACCGGTTTTGACGGCTAAAACCGGTTTTGACCTGATTAGACCAGCTCAAACCAGACCAGACTGCTCAAACCGGTTTTGACCGGCTGAAACCGGTTTTGACAGCTCAAACCGGTTTTGACCGGCTCAAACCACCAGACCGGCTGAAACCGGTTTTGACCGGCTAAAACCGGTTTTGACCAGATGAGACCGGATCAAACCGAATCAGACCGGCCCAGACCGGCTAAAATCGGATCAAACCAGACCAGACCGGCCCAGACTGCCTAAAACTGGGCCACAAACCGGTTTTGACCGGTTCAAACCAGACCAAACCGGCTCAAACCGGTTTTGACCGGCTCAAAGCGGTTTTGACGGATCAAACCAGACCAGACAGGCCCAGACCGGCTGAAACCGGATCAAACAGGACCAGACCGGCCCAGACCGGCTGAAACCGGATCAAACCAGACCGGCTCAAACGGTTTTGACCGGCTGAAACCAGACCAGACCGGCTCAAACCGGACCAGACCGCTCAAACCGGTTTTGACCAGATGAGACCGGATCAAACCGGACCAGACCGGCTCAGACAGGCTCAAACCGGTTTTGACCTCAAACCAGACCGGCCCAGACCGGCTGAAACCGGATCAAACCGGACCAGACCGGCCCAGACTGGCTAAAACCGGGCCAGACCGGCTCAAACCGGTTTTGACTGCTCAAACCAGACCAGACCAGACCAGCTCAAACCGGTTTTGACTGGCTCAAACCGGTTTTGACTGGCTCAAACCGGTTTTGACCGGCTCAAACCACTCCAGACCGGTAAAACCGGTTTTGACTGGCTCAAACCGGTTTTGACCTGATTAGACCGGATCAAACCGGACCAGACCGGCTCAGACAGGCTCAAACCGGTTTTGACTGGCTCAACCAGACCAGACCAGACCGGCTCAAACCGGTTTTGACCGGCTCAAACCAGACCAGACGGTTCAAACCGGTTTTGACGGCTCAAACCGGTTTTGACCAGCTCAAACCACCAGACCGGCTAAAACCGGTTTTGACCGGCTCAAACCGGTTTTGACCGATGAGACCGATCAAACCAGACCAAACCGGTTTTGACCGACCTGAGCGGTTTTGACCGGCTCAAACCAGACCAGACCGGTTCAAACCGGTTTTGACCGGCTGAAACCGGTTTTGACCAGCTCAAACCAGACCAGACAGGCTCAAACCGGTTTTGACCGATGAGACCGGATCAAACCGGTTTTGACCTCAAACCGGTTTTGACCTGCTCAAACCACACCAGACCGGCTGAAACCGGTTTTGACCAGCTAAAACCGGTTTTGACGGATGAGACCGGATCAAACCGAATCAGACCGGCCCAGACGGCTAAAATCGGATCAAACCAGACCGGCCCAGACCGCCTAAAACTGGGCCACAAACCGGTTTTGACCGGTTCAAACCAGACCAGACCGGCTCAAACCGGTTTTGACCGACCTGAGCCGGTTTTGACCGGATCAAACCAGACCAGACCGGTTCAAACCGGTTTTGACTGGCTCAAACCGGTTTTGACCGGATGAGACGGATCAAACCGGTTTTGACCGCTCAAACCACCAGACCGGCTAAAACCGGTTTTGACCGTTCAAACCGGTTTTGACCTGATTAGACCAGCTCAAACCAGACCAGACCGGTTCAATGCGGTTTTGACCGGCACAAACCGGTTTTGACCGGCTCAACCGGTTTTGACCAGCTCAAACCAGACCAGACCAGCTCAAACCGGTTTTGACGGCTAAAACCGGTTTTGACCAGATGAGACCGGATCAAACCGAATCAGACCGCCCAGACCGGCTAAAATCGGATCAAACCGGACCAGACCAGACCGGCCCAGACTGCCTAAAACTGGGCCAAACCGGTTTTGACCGGTTCAAACCAGACCAAACCGGCTCAAACCGGTTTTGACCGCTCAAACCGGTTTTGACCGGATCAAACCAGACCGGCTCAAACCGGACCAGACCAGACCTCAAACCGGTTTTGACGGATCAAACCGACCAGACCGGCCCAGACCGGCTGAAACCGGATCAAACCAGACCAGCTCAAACCGGTTTTGACCGCTGAAACCAGACCAGACCGGCTCAAACCGACCAGACCGCTCAAACCGGTTTTGACCAGATGAGACGGATCAAACCGACCAGACCGGCTCAGACAGGCTCAAACCGGTTTTGACCTCAAACCAGACCGGCCCAGACCGGCTGAAACCGGATCAAACCGACCAGACCGCCCAGACTGGCTAAAACCGGCCAGACCGGCTCAAACCGGTTTTGACCGCTCAAACCAGACCAGACCGGCTCAAACCGTTTTGACCGGCTCAAACCGGTTTTGACCTGCTCAAACCACCAGACCGGCTGAAACCGGTTTTGACGGCTAAAACCGGTTTTGACCGGATGAGACGGATCAAACCGAATCAGACCGGCCCAGACTGGCTAAAACCGGTTTTGACGGATCAAACCGGACCAGACCGGCCCAGACCGCTAAAACTGGGCCACAAACCGGTTTTGACAGCTCAAACCGGTTTTGACCAAACCAGACCAGACGGCTCAAACCGGTTTTGACCGGCTGAAACCGGTTTTGACCGGCTCAAACCAGACAGACCGGCTCAAACCAGACCAGACTCAAACCGGTTTTGACCGGCTCAAAGCGGTTTTGACCGGCTCAACCGGTTTTGACTCAAACCAGACCAGCTCAAACCAGACCGGCTCAAACCGGACCAGACCAGACCGGCTAAAATCGGATCAAACCGGACCAGACCAGACCAGCTCAAACCAGACCAAACCGGTTTTGACCGGTTCAAACCAGACCAGACCGGCTCAAACCGGTTTTGACCGACCTGAGCGGTTTTGACCGGCTCAAACCAGACCAGACTGGCTCAAACCGGTTTTGACCGGCTCAAACCGGTTTTGACCGGCTGAAACCGGTTTTGACGGCTCAAACCAGACCGGCTGAAACCGGTTTTGACCGGCTAAAACCGGTTTTGACCTGATTAGACCAGCTCAAACCAGACCAGACGGTTCAAACCGGTTTTGACCGCTCAAACCGGTTTTGACCGGTTCAAACCAGACCAGACGGCTCAAACCGGTTTTGACCGGCTCAAACCGGTTTTGACCGGATCAAACCAGACCGGCTCAAACCAGACCGGCCCAGACCAGCTGAAACCGGATCAAACAGGACCAGACCGGCCCAGACCGCTGAAACCAGACCAGACCAGACCTCAAACCGGTTTTGACCGGCTGAAACCAGACCAGACCGGCTCAAACCGGTTTTGACCAGCCTGAGCCGGTTTTGACCGCTCAAACCAGACCGGCTCAAACCGGACCAGACCGGCTCAAACCGGTTTTACCAGATGACACGGATCAAACCGGACCAGACCGGCTCAGACAGGCTCAAACCGGTTTTGACCTCAAACCAGACCGGCCCAGACCGGCTGAAACGGATCAAACCGGACCAGACCGCCCAGACTGGCTAAAACCGGCCAGACCGGCTCAAACCGGTTTTGACCAGCTCAAACCACTCAGACCGGGTAAAACCGGTTTTGACCGGCTCAAACCGGTTTTGACGGCTGAAACCGGATCAAACGGACCAGACCGGCTAAAATCGGATCAAACGGACCAGACCGGCTCAAACGGTTTTGACCGGCTAAAACCGGTTTTGACCTCAAACCAGACCGGCTCAGACAGGCTCAAACCGGTTTTGACCTCAAACCGGTTTTGACCGGTTCAAACCAGACCAGCTCAAACCGGTTTTGACCGGCTCAAACCACACCAGACCGGCTGAAACCGGTTTTGACCGGCTAAAACCGGTTTTGACGGATGAGACCGGATCAAACCAGACCAGACCAGACCGGCCCAGACCAGCTGAAACCGGATCAAACAGACCAGACCGGCCCAGACTGCCTAAAACTGGGCCACAAACCGGTTTTGACGGCTGAAACCGGATCAAACCAGACCAAACCGGCTCAAACCAGACCGGCTGAAACCGGTTTTGACCAGATGAGACGGATCAAACCAGACCAGACCGGCCCAGACCAGCTGAAACCGGATCAAACAGACCAGACCGGCCCAGACCGGCTAAAACCGGTTTTGACGGCTGAAACCAGACCAGACCGGCTAAAACCGGTTTTGACCGACCTGAGCGGTTTTGACCGGCTCAAACCAGACCAGACCGGTTCAAACCGGTTTTGACTGGCTCAACCGGTTTTGACCAGCTAAAACCGGTTTTGACCAGCTCAAACCACTCAGACCGGGTAAAACCGGTTTTGACGGCTAAAACCGGTTTTGACCTGATTAGACCAGCTCAAACCAGACCAGACCGGTTCAATGCGGTTTTGACCGGCACAAACCGGTTTTGACTCAAACCGGTTTTGACCGGCTCAAACCACCAGACCGGCTGAAACCGGTTTTGACCGGCTAAAACCGGTTTTGACCAGATGAGACGGATCAAACCGAATCAGACCGGCCCAGACCGGCTAAAATCGGATCAAACCAGACCAGACCGGCCCAGACTGCCTAAAACTGGGCCACAAACCGGTTTTGACCGGTTCAAACCAGACCAAACCGGCTCAAACCGGTTTTGACCGGCTCAAAGCGGTTTTGACCGGATCAAACCAGACCAAACCGGTTTTGACCAGATGAGACCGATCAAACCGGACCAGACAGGCCCAGACCGGCTGAAACCAGACCAGACCGGCTGAAACCGGTTTTGACCAGCTCAAACCGGTTTTGACCGCTGAAACCAGACCAGACCGGCTCAAACCGGTTTTGACCAGCCTGAGCCGGTTTTGACCGGCTGAAACGGATCAAACCAGACCAGACCGGCTCAAACCGACCAGACCGGCTCAAACCGGTTTTGACCAGATGAGACCGGATCAAACCGACCAGACCGCTCAAACCAGACCAGCTCAAACCAGACCAGACAGGCCCAGACCGCTGAAACCGGATCAAACCGACCAGACCGCCCAGACTGGCTAAAACCGGCCAGACCGGCTCAAACCGGTTTTGACCAGCTCAAACCACCAGACCGGCTGAAACCGGTTTTGACCGCTCAAACCGGTTTTGACCTGATTAGACCAGCTCAAACCAGACCAGACCGGCTGAAACCAGACCAGACTCAAACCGGTTTTGACCTCAAACCAGACCGGCTCAAACGGTTTTGACGGCTCAAACCGGTTTTGACCGGTTCAAACCAGACCAGACCGGCTCAAACCGGTTTTGACCGGCTCAAAGCGGTTTTGACCGGATCAAACCGAATCAGACCGGCCCAGACAGGCTAAAATCGGATCAAACCGACCAGACCGGCCCAGACTGCCTAAAACTGGGCCACAAACCGGTTTTGACCGGCTGAAACCAGACCAGACCGGCTCAAACCGGTTTTGACCTGATTAGACCAGCTCAAACCAGACCGGCTGAAACCGGTTTTGACCGCTAAACCGGTTTTGACTGGCTCAACCGGTTTTGACCGGCTCAAAGCGGTTTTGACCGGATGAGACCGATCAAACCAGACCAGACCGGCTAAAACCGGTTTTGACCGCTGAAACCGGATCAAACCGACCAGACCGGCTAAAACCGGTTTTGACTCAAACCAGACCAGCTCAAACCGGTTTTGACGGCTGAAACCGGTTTTGACGGTTCAAACCGGTTTTGACCTGATTAGACCAGCTCAAACCAGACCAAACCGGTTTTGACAGCTCAAACCAGACCGGCTGAAACCAGACCAGACCGTTCAAACCAGACCAGACCGTTCAAACCGGTTTTGACTGGCTCAACCGGTTTTGACCGGCTCAAAGCGGTTTTGACCGGCTAAAACCGGTTTTGAACGGCTCAAACCAGAGACCGGCTCAAACGGTTTTGACCGGCTGAAACGGATCAAACCGAATCAGACCGCCCAGACTGCCTAAAACTGGGCCAAACCGGTTTTGACAGCTCAAACCGGTTTTGACGGCTGAAACCAGACCAGACTGCTCAAACCGGTTTTGACTGGCTCAACCGGTTTTGACTGCTCAAACCGGTTTTGACAGCTCAAACCGGTTTTGACCGGTTCAAACCAGACCAGACCGTTCAAACCAGACCAGACTGCTCAAACCGGTTTTGACTGGCTCAACCGGTTTTGACCGGCTCAAAGCGGTTTTGACCGGCTAAAACCGGTTTTGACAGCTCAAACCGGTTTTGACGGCTGAAACCAGACCAGACCGGCTAAAACCGGTTTTGACCGTTCAAACCGGTTTTGACTGGCTCAAACCAGACCAGCTCAAACCGGTTTTGACCGCTGAAACCGGTTTTGACCGTTCAAACCGGTTTTGACTCAAACCGGTTTTGACTCAAACCGGTTTTGACTCAAACCAGACCAAACCGGTTTTGACTGCTCAAACCGGTTTTGACCTCAAACCAGACCGGCTGAAACCGGTTTTGACCGCTAAAACCGGTTTTGAT
>JAKFHT010001676.1:0-25059 GCA_023783455.1 Erythrocebus patas
AAATTCAGTTAGGTACATGCCATTTCCTTGATTATGGGCCCAGTAACATTCTCTAGGACTGATTCTCCCCAGATCTTGACTGGATCCCCTGAGATCCTCTCTGTTCTAAGTCATTCTTGCTTAGTTCTTTTTAGCTATGTAGTTTTCTTAATTTTCTTCCACTCATAGAAATTTGAGAGTCCAAGGTCCTCTTTGGATTTTGTACTGCCTGTCGTTTTCAGCCCAAGGTGGCATATTGTGTTTTTTTCTGTGGGTTCAGTACTTACTGAGTTGTAATCCACTGTATTAGACAAAAATCATTCCCACAAATCCTTCTGAAATGAGTTATTCTCAACTTTAGGTTTCTTATGGAGTTGCAGTAGGACAACACTCTTTATAATTTTTAGAAGCTTCATTGTTTCATGTTAAGGATACATGAGGCATATCCTTAATATCTTTAAAAGGCCTTTGACTGCCTGAGCTGAGTGAATCTGTGAGGCTCCACGTGAAACCATCCTGGCATTTTAACAAAGACCTTAGAGTTGTATTCTTAGCTTTATCTTTACTCTGAGACCAAGATGATGCTTTCTTAACATTATGAGAAATAGTTTTATTTTAAATCCAGAAACACTTGGCCTTTTTACATTCCTTTTAAATTTTGCTTGAAAATTGAATAAGTCATTCTTTAACACTTTATATTCACAGTTATGGACTGAATGTTTGCGTTGCTACAAAATTCATATGTTGAATTTCTATCCCCCAATGTGGTGGTATTAGGAGGTGAAGGATGTGGAGGTGACTTTGTCTGTATGCTGCGAGGGTAAAGCCCTCACGATTAGTATTCTCATAAGAGGCATGTGAGCTTGCTTGTTCTGTCTGCTCGCTACCATGTAAGGATACAATGAAAAGATGACATTCTGCAAACCAGAAAGCAGGTTCTCTCCAGACAGTGGATCTGCTGGCTCCTTGGTCTTGGACTTCCCAGCCTCCAGAATTGTAAGAAATACATTTCTGTTTTTAAGTCACTCTCTCTATGGTGATTTTGTTATACCAGCCCAAACTGACTATGACACACATCTTACGAAACAAAGTTCAAAGAAGCCACTTGGCACTGTCTATAATCTGCCAAAAATCTTTTTAGCCAGATCTTTTGCATTAAGATCCATTTTGTTAGTTACATTTTCTATTTTCCATGACACCAAAGGTGGCAGTTTTCCTAAACTTTTACTACTATATAACGTCAACTTTTCTTTAGCATCGAATAACACTTTCTTTACTTTAACTTACTGAAACGTCTTCGTTAAGGCCTGTCAGGCTTCTACATACTGTCCCCTTAAGACTATTTCAACTCCAAAATTTGCCATTTTATCTTTAAGCCAAAGCCACACATTTTAGGTTTTTATTATGGCAGAATTCCAATGTGAGTACTGAATTCAGTTTCCTCACGGAGACCACTCAAAACCTAGCAATGTAAAAAAGTGGTCATTTTGTTATGCTTAAGGTTTCTGTAATTCAGGAATTTAGAGAGGGCACAGAGGGAATGGCTATTTCTGTTATATGATGTCTGAAACCTCATCTGGGAAGACCCAAATGACTCAGGATGACATAAATGGTTGAAACCTCCATTTATTTGGACATTTCTTCACTTACATACCTGGCACCTAGGCTGAGAAAACTAAAAGCCTCAGGTTTGCTAGGATTGTCAGAGCCTCTTCATGTGGCCTCTCCATGTGGTTTGGGTTTCTTATAGCAAGTGGTTGGGATACACAAAGGATAAACCCCCAGAAAATGAACATTTCAAGAGAAGCAGGAGGCTTCATAACTTTTTATGGCTTATTCTAAGGAGTAATTTACTGTGATTTTCACTGCACTTTATTAGCCCAAAGAGTTACAAGCCGACTTATATTCATAAAAGAAAACACAGATGCCAACTCTAAATAGAGGAGTGTCAAATGATTTGAAAACTTTTTAAAAAGTAGCTATAACCCACATGATCTGTCCTCCTTTCCCCAACTAGTTACCTCTGACATAATTTCCTAGTGTTCTCCTTGTTCTCCTTTTGCTCATTCTATTACTGAAATGACTTCACTCTTCATCAGAAGCAGCAAGCAGGTTTCTGTCTTAAGGGCTCTGTATTTCCCATTTGTTTTGACTGGAATGCTCTTCATTAAGATATCAGCATGTCTCATCTACTCCTTTGCTTCAGGTCTTTAGTCATATGTTTTTTACATTTTAGGTTTTAATTTTAATTTGAAGTTCTGGGGTACATGTGCAGGATGTGCAAGTTTGTTATCTAGGTAAACTTGAGCCATCATGGTTTGCTGCACTTATCAACCCATCACCTAGGTATTAAGCCCAGCATGAATTAACTATTTTACCTAATGCTCGCTCTCTCCACCCTACCCCACAACAGGCCCCAGTGTGTATTGTTCCCTTCCCTGTGTCCATTTTTTCTCATTGTTCAGCTCCCACTTATAAGTGAGAACATGGGATGTTCAGTTTTCTGTTCCTGCATTAGTTTGCTGAGGATAATTCAGGGATGGAGCTGGAAGCCATATGTTATTTTTATTGGAATGTAAGCTCCAGAGTAATTTTAGATGATGATGTTCATGTTTGATTGGTTGCGTTTAGAACACTAACACATAGTAGGTGTGTAAATATATGTATAAGATATTGAATAAATTAATCTTTAATTCCCACATTGGTTATTTCTTTTCCTATTTTTCTACTTTTATTAAGAGATTGACCACGGTAGATAGGAAATTAAGAATAGGGAATAAAGGATACAACCTAAAACGAACAAAGTGGGGGTTGAGATGGGACATTTTCTGCTGATATTGAACCTTAGCTCTCACCAAATGTAGAGGAATTTTATTAAATTAAAATTTCCTTCTCCAAATCAATTTCTACCTCTGGTTTATACACCTAGCTCATAAATATGAGTGAACTATTATGTGAACTTTTTCACATAATAGTCTTAAAACTATGAGGCTGATTTATATTAAAATTGATTAAATATTTTTAAAAGAGGGTTTTATAATTTTGAAAAGTAATTTTAAAAGATTGATATTCAAGTGTAAAATCTAATAAAATTAAAACATCTGCTTTTTGGAGTTTTGAGCTGTAATGATACATCCTCCATAATATTTTATGTTAATTAGGTTGAATCAAATTTACAAATCAAGCTAAACAAATCCTCACTTTGGTTGATAAAAAAATAAGAATACAGTTTACATTTTCTTATTTCTCCTTTCACTCTGCAGTCCCCATTACTGCCATATACAAAATATACATATACAACTTCTACAAAAGTTCAATTCTCAGTTTTACTTGTAGACACTCTAGTTTTGAAGGTAATGAAATTCTACCCTCTGCTATACTTGATATTGAAGTATTTTAGGTCCTATGATTCAGTTTCAGATTAAATAAATTGATGATATACAGAGTGTAGAGGCCATTACTAGGGATAAAGGGTTTATCACTCTAGTAATTTTGCATTCAACTTTTTTTTTTTTTTTTTTTTTTTTTTTGAGAAGGAGTCTCGCTCTGTCGCCCAGGCTGGAGTGCAGTGGCGGATCTCAGCTCACTGCAAGCTCCGCCTCCTGGGTTTACGCCATTCTCCTGCCTCAGCCTCCCAAGTAGCTGGGACTACAGGCGCCCGCCACCTCGCCCGGCTAGTTTTTGTATTTTTAGTAGAGGCGGGTTTCACCGCGTTAGCCAGGATGGTCTTGATCTCCTGACCTCATGATCCGCCCGTCTCGGCCTCCCAAAGTGCTGGGATTACAGGCTTGAGCCACCGCGCCCGGCCAACTTTATTTTTATTGGAATTCCATAAACGCTATCTTGAAGGCAATATACAATAGCATGTTCTAACTGACCATGTAGTTTTAAAACTCGCATGTCTAGTTTCAGATTTTTTCTTGTTGTATCTTGAAGGTAACACATTCCATGTAACTTGAAAAGAAATACAAATCCTATTTTGACTAATCATATAAATTGCTGCAAAAATTGCTAAAATTGTCTAGTAGAATGATTGAGTATAATAGCTTATAACTGAGTCCAAATTATACTGTTTATAGATTAAGGCTGGTAGGATTTTGTGGTTTATCATATGGAAATTATCCTCAATTATCTTCCATTATTTATTCAAAGTTTGTAAAAGTGCCTAATGGCCAAATGTTGCTATATTAGTGATTAATGTCTTGAATCACAGTCATCAGTCACCATCATCCCAACGGTCTCAGGTTAAGCTTTTGTTTGTGAGTTTACCTGAAGGAATTTCTGGTTTCTGGAGACTAGGTGTTTTTAATTGGTCATATTCTCCTTGGTAGGTGGATGAAGTCATGTTGTTGGTCACATATTTCATTTATAATTTTGTACTCAAATGTACACTTTTATCTTTTCTAACATTTATTTCCAGATTTTAATATTTTAAATATTTTATAACTGACACACTTAGTAAGAAACATAATGTTTCCTATTTTCCATGGAAAGGAACACTTGAAATGCTTTGCTCTGAGAGTCTGAGTGATTCAGCTACTCATCCTAAATGATCTGAGTTGCTAGGTCCCAAGGCAGAAAGCGACTGTTGTAAAGGATGTTCCCTCATTCTCTGAACTCTTCTTTCTGACTTTTGAAATTCTTACCATACATTTTATCAATGCAGTATTATCTAGCTCATTCATGTGAGTAATTATTTCTCCCTCCTTACGACATTTTAGCTGCCTGAAGACAAAGGTCATTTCTTATTCATCTTACAGCCATATTTACGTATATATAGTCTGTCTTTCTTTCTGTCTCTGAATTTACAATAAAATGGCAAAGCATTTTAAGAATAATGTCTACAATAACATGTCCATATTATCACTATTATTTATTCTAATTGCCTGGATATTGGACTCATGTATTTATTTATTAAACTTATAGCAATGGATTGTCTTCTGACAAAATGATAAAGAGTACCATCAGATGGAGAAACAGGTCCATAAATCATCAGAGCAGATAAAATTCCATAATTATTTGAACATGATTTCTGTTATATATAAAAAGTGGTACATATTGAACATTTTCAGTTCATCAAATAGCATGTACCTGTTTTATTCCTATTTTAAATGCCAAATAGCTGAAAAATAAACTTCTTAAAATCATAATGCTAAAGACACCTCAAAAACTTTGCATTTTCCTTCACACTGAAATAGGTTTTATCAAAACCACCCCAAATATGTGAATATACATTGAAATATTATATGTAAAAACATTTCTATGCATATATTTGTATAAGTATATACACTAAATTTTAAAAACAATATCATATTTTTAAATTATTTAGAACTCTACTAAAATTAATTAAAATTTAAGCTTATTCCATTGGAAATTCTAATACATTTCTCAAAGGAGCATCATACCCAGTCCCATAATTCTATTTTTCTATATTCTCTTACTTAAAAATATTTTATTGCTATTTATATAATATAGAAGTATATATTCATATGTATCCTTTATATATATATAACACACACACAAAGTATATATATATACACACACACACACACACACTTTGTGTGTGTTAGTTAAAAACCTTCACATCTTACTCACTTAAAAAAAGGCTTTATTTCTCCCACTCTCTACATGTTCACTGCTGTTTGGTTGGGGCTATTTTCACATTGTCTTGCAACTTAAATCCAAGCTATCAGAGCAAACACTATCTAGAACACCTGCTACCATCATGGCAGATGAAAAGAGTGTGGTTTTCACACACAGACTCTTCACACTTTCAAACAGAAGTATCACACAGCACTTATACTTATCTCTTATTGAGCAAAGGAAAACACAATCACAATTAGCTTTAAGGGGACTTGGAAGTACAATCCTACCAAGAGCCATGGAAGAGAATTGTAATTATTTAGTGACCACCATTACAAAAACATTTTGCAAGTTGGATCATTGTTGTTCTTGTTTTATAGATTGAAAGCTAATGCATGAGAAATTTGATAACTTATTCAGGGTCACACAATAGTCATAAAGTAATGAACTATGCTACAACAAGAGTCTTTAAAAAAAACTGCCTAATAGTAAAATGACATGGATAAAATTCAACTTTTAAGCAAAGATATTTTGAAACCATTATTATTGTTCTGTTGCCCATATTTTAGAAGGATTTTTGCAATAAATAACTATTTGTTAACCCTGGAGCAATATAATTCATCATTCTACCATCATATCCACAGATCTTAACCATTAAACTTAATCCCAGCACTTTGGGAGGTCGAGGTGGGAGAATCCCTTGAGGTCAACCAAGAGTTCAAGACCAGCCTGGGCAATGTAGGTGAGACCTTGTCTCTACAAAAATTTTTAAAAATTAAAAATAAAATAGAATTATAGAAAAGGTAATATGTGCATTTCTTTATTTTCAATAGTCCATTAAAACCTAAAACCATAACTCTAGCATCTAGAATAGTCTCTGGTTCATAAAAATTTGTTGAATTAATGAATGAATTTGACTCTTCATACTAAGATGTTATTATTTTAGCATTATTTTCAAATTAACATGCCTATTTTTATTGGTGGAATTCTGTTTTGTTTTGTTTTACTCTGTAACAGGGCTATACCTTTCATCAATATTGAAAATTTTTTTTTCTAATAATTATCTAAAAATAATTCAAAAAATGAAAAGGAAATGTGTCTTACTTGATTGTGCATACTCCTCATGTATGTCTCTAACTATAATATCATATTCCAAACTTCTTATTAATGAAAACTGCAAATGCATCTGTAGCTTGTTTATTCAGATGATATACTTCTATTTTTACCTAAAATGGCTGTTTTCAAATAAATGCTGCAGCAGGCAATAAGAAGAATCTTTGGGGAAAAACTAAGCACATAAAATATAATTAGTTATAATAAATAAAGCTCAGTATCTAATTTGGGTAGAGGTATAAATGCAAATAACTAAAATAAATGGCACAATTTATCATATTTAATCAACAACATGCCTCTAGTAAGAGTTAGGAAGGTAAAAACTATAAATAGTAACATTGGGATGAGAGTTACTCTTTTATCAGTTGTAAGTAAATGTTAACTGAAGCTGATAAATCAAGTGAGAGAAATCTGAGCTGAATTTCAAAGTTATGGGTTAAGCACTAGAATTAATGAAATAAAAACACAAAAACCAGAAATGTTTAGAAGAGATTACTTGGGAGGCAAATAAGAGAATTGGAAACAATTGCTTATGCCCTTCTGTATGATTTGATTCAATAACATGTGCAAATATTGTTTTGATTAAAGTACCTTTTGACATCTCCATTTGGATGCTCAAATGCACCTTAAATTTAAAAAAAATACTAAAATTCACAGACAGTTTTTCCTACTGTCTCCCATATCAATTAATGGCACAGATCCATATTTCCAGTCATTCTGGACACTTCCCTCTGCCTCATGCCTAGTGGCCTATTTCTCACTAAGCCCTCAGTTTCTCTCTTTTAAGTATCCCTTGAATATATATGCTTCTCTTATTCTCAGTGGTTGCCTTTATGATATGCTTTATAGGACTGAATTTCATTTTAATAGTATTTCCTAAATCCTTTCTGAGTTCTCTCATTAGAGTTGGAGCTATATTTTCAAATTGTCAATGTGATCATGTATACTATTTCTACTTTACACACAGGAATGGCTTCCAATTGCTCTTAGAATACAGAATAGCTCTTTCTCAACTGGGACTAGGGATCCACTTCAGGGTGATGCCACAGCACCATCTTATGTCATTGTCTGCTTCACTCTCTGTGCCAGGGATCACTTTAACTAGAAGTCACATAGTCCATCTATTCATGGGAACCTTTGCATGACCTTCCTCTGCCTCTTATAAATACTTTTACCTATAAGTCACTATCACACGGTTCAATCTTAATAATTCCTTAAATCTCAGCTAAATGGAAGCTGCCACACCACTTTAATCATATTCCTTAGAGTATGTTCATAAACAAACACATGAATTTGAATTAAACTATTTCTTGCACACTATCTGTCTCTCTCTCTTTTTTTTTTTTGCTATTTCCCCAATTCAGTATTTAGTTTCTGAATACCAAGATGAATGAGAAAGTGATAAGTTTTTGCTCACCATTACAAGCCCAGCAATTAAGATAGTGCCTGACAAATTGTACAAACTCAGAAGTACTTTTTATGAATTAATTCATGACCTATTGGTCGCTTATTCAAGCAACAATGCAAACATTCTCATTCTTCCTATTGACATCCCTCAAATTTCTCTGGTATAAACTTGCACTGTTGATCCGAGCCCTGCATATGACCTGACCATGTAGCTTGTGCTCCCTAAGCATGGTAACGAGTTTGTAAGTGGAAGTGTATCTAAAGGAATCATCTGGAAGTGAGCACACCAAAAACTCCAGGGACAAGCTGCATTTCTTTTATGACTTAGCTTTGGAAGAAATAGTGCATCATTTTCTTCACACTCTATTGGTCAAAGCAGACACATGCCAGCATCTATTCAAGAGGAAGGACAGAAACAGCACCTCTCAACAGGAAGAGTGTCAACTGTTTTTTTTTTTTTTTTGAGACGAATCTCACTCTGTTGCCTAACCTGGAGTGCAATGGTGTGATCTCGGCTCACTGCAACCTCCGCCCCTGGGTTCAAGTGAGTCTCCTGCCTCAGCTTCCTGAGTAGCTGGGACTACAGGCACATGCCATCATGCTGGGCTAATTTTTGTATTTTTAGTAAACACGGGGTTTCACCATGTTGACCAGGCTGGTCTCAAACTCCTGACCTCAGGTGATCTGCTTGCCTTGGCCTCCCAAAGTACTGGGATTACAGGTGTGAGCCACCACGCCTGGCCTCAACAAATTTTTATACCTTTTTTTTTTTTCTCATTTGCATAATCTGTACTCTGGCTACAAAGTATTTATATTTTTCTTACATGAAAAATAAATTTAAAATGTTCAAAGACCTACCAAAAGCTTTATTCCACTTTGGCATCAGGCTCAGGCTTCAGGTCTAGAATCTTATAATTTAAATCAGATCAGGAGGCACAGGAATTACCTCAGGGTCAATTCCTTGAGTAAATTTTGCCAATCTGAAATCCTTTTAGCCCACCCTACAGTTACCCAGTAAATGTGGATGAACAGGCATAGTATAGTGCAACAGAAACTTCCATTCGAAAAGAAAAGAAGGAGGCACTTAGCAAACATGGACCCACAGCATTTTGAAATTCAGTTAGGTACATGCCATTTCTTGATTATGGGCCCAGTAAGATTCTCTAGGACTGATTCTCCCAGATCTTGACTGGATCCCTGAGATCTCTCTGTTCTAAGTCATTCTTGCTTAGTTCTTTTTAGCTATGTAGTTTTCTTAATTTTCTTCCACTCATAGAAATTTGAGAGTCCAAGGTCCTCTTTGGATTTTGTACTGCCTGTCGTTTTCAGCCCAAGGTGGCATATTGTGTTTTTCTGTGGGTTCAGTACTTACTGAGTTGTAATCCACTGTATTAGACAAAAATCATTCCCACAAATCCTTCTGAAATGAGTTATTCTCAACTTTAGGTTTCTTATGGAGTTGCAGTAGGACAACACTCTTTATAATTTTTAGAAGCTTCATTGTTTCATGTTAAGGATACATGAGGCATATCCTTAATATCTTTAAAAGGCCTTTGACTGCCTGAGCTGAGTGAATCTGTGAGGCTCCACGTGAAACCATCCTGGCATTTTAACAAAGACCTTAGAGTTGTATTCTTAGCTTTATCTTTACTCTGAGACCAAGATGATGCTTTCTTAACATTATGAGAAATAGTTTTATTTTAAATCCAGAAACACTTGGCCTTTTTACATTCCTTTTAAATTTTGCTTGAAAATTGAATGAGTCATTCTTTAACACTTTATATTCACAGTTATGGACTGAATGTTTGCGTTGCTACAAAATTCATATGTTGAATTTCTATCCCCCAATGTGGTGGTATTAGGAGGTGAAGGATGTGGAGGTGACTTTGTCTGTATGCTGCGGTAAAGCCCTCACGATTAGTATTCTCATAAGAGGCATGTGAGCTTGCTTGTTCTGTCTGCTCGCTACCATGTAAGGATACAATGAAAAGATGACATTCTGCAAACCAGAAAGCAGGTTCTCTCCAGACAGTGGATCTGCTGGCTCCTTGGTCTTGGACTTCCCAGCCTCCAGAATTGTAAGAAATACATTTCTGTTTTTTAAGTCACTCTCTCTATGGTGATTTTGTTATACCAGCCCAAACTGACTATGACACACATCTTACGAAACAAAGTTCAAAGAAGCCACTTGGCACTGTCTATAATCTGCCAAAAATCTCTTTAGCCAGATCTTTTGCATTAAGATCCATTTTGTTAGTTACATTTTCTATTTTCCATGACACCAAAGGTGGCAGTTTTCCTAAACTTTTACTACTATGTAACGTCAACTTTTCTTTAGCATCGAATAACACTTTCTTTACTTTAACTTTGAAAGCGTCTTCGTTAAGGCCTGTCAGGCTTCTACATACTGTCCCCTTAAGACTATTTCAACTCCAAAATTTGCCATTTTATCTTTAAGCCAAAGCCACATTTTAGGTTTTTATTATGGCAGAATTCAATGTGAGTACTGAATTCAGTTTCCTCACGGAGACCACTCCAAAACCTAGCAATGTAAAAAGTGGTCATTTGTTATGCTTAAGGTTTCTGTAATTCAGGAATTTAGAGAGGGCACAGAGGGAATGGCTATTTCTGTTATATGATGTCTGAAACCTCATCTGGGAAGACCCAAATGACTCAGGATGACATAAATGGTTGAAACCTCCATTTATTTGGACATTTCTTCACTTACATACCTGGCACCTAGGCTGAGAAAACTAAAAAGCCTCAGGTTTGCTAGGATTGTCAGAGCCTCTTCATGTGGCCTCTCCATGTGGTTTGGGTTTCTTATAGCAAGTGGTTGGGATACACAAAGGATAAACCCCCAGAAAATGAACATTTCAAGAGAAGCAGGAGGCTTCATAACTTTTTATGGCTTATTCTAAGGAGTAATTTACTGTGATTTTCACTGCACTTTATTAGCCCAAAGAGTTACAAGCCGACTTATATTCATAAAAGAAAACACAGATGCCAACTCTAAATAGAGGAGTGTCAAATGATTTGAAAACTTTTTAAAAAGTAGCTATAACCCACATGATCTGTCCTCCTTTCCCCAACTAGTTACCTCTGACATAATTTCCTAGTGTTCTCCTTGTTCTCCTTTTGCTCATTCTATTACTGAAATGACTTCACTCTTCATCAGAAGCAGCAAGCAGGTTTCTGTCTTAAGGGCTCTGTATTTCCCATTTGTTTTGACTGGAATGCTCTTCATTAAGATATCAGCATGTCTCATCTACTCCTTTGCTTCAGGTCTTTAGTCATATGTTTTTAAATTTTAGGTTTTAATTTTAATTTGAAGTTCTGGGGTACATGTGCAGGATGTGCAAGTTTGTTATCTAGGTAAACTTGAGCCATCATGGTTTGCTGCACTTATCAACCCATCACCTAGGTATTAAGCCCAGCATGAATTAACTATTTTACCTAATGCTCTCGCTCTCTCCACCCTACCCCACAACAGGCCCCAGTGTGTATTGTTCCCTTCCCTGTGTCCATTTTTTCTCATTGTTCAGCTCCCACTTATAAGTGAGAACATGGGATGTTCAGTTTTCTGTTCCTGCATTAGTTTGCTGAGGATAATTCAGGGATGGAGCTGGAAGCCATATGTTATTTTTATTGGAATGTAAGCTCCAGAGTAATTTTAGATGATGATGTTCATGTTTGATTGGTTGCGTTTAGAACACTAACACATAGTAGGTGTGTAAATATATGTATAAGATATTGAATAAATTAATCTTTAATTCCACATTGGTTATTTCTTTTCCTATTTTTCTACTTTTATTAAAGAGATTGACCACGGTAGATAGGGAAATTAAGAATAGGAATAAAGGATACAACCTAAAACGAACAAAGTGGGGTTGAGATGGGACATTTTACGGCTGATATTGAACCTTAGCTCTCACCAAATGTAGAGGAATTTTATTAAATTAAAATTTCCTTCTCCAAATCAATTTCTACCTCTGGTTTATACACCTAGCTCATAAATATGAGGTGAACTATTATGTGAACTTTTTCATAATAGTCTTAAAACTGTGAGGCTGATTTATATTAAAATTGATTAAATATTTTAAAAGAGGGTTTTATAATTTTGAAAAGTAATTTTAAAAGATTGATATTCAAGTGTAAAATCTAATAAAATTAAAACATCTGCTTTTTGAGTTTTGAGCTGTAATGATACATCCTCCATAATATTTTATGTTAATTAGGTTGAATCAAATTTACAAATCAAGCTAAACAAATCCTCACTTTGGTTGATAAAAATAAGAAAGAATACAGTTTACATTTTCTTATTTCTCCTTTCACTCTGCAGTCCCACATTACTGCCATATACAAAAATATACATATACAACTTCTACAAAAGTTCAATTCTCAGTTTTACTTGTAGACACTCTAGTTTTGAAGGTAATGAAATTCTACCCTCTGCTATACTTGATATTGAAGTATTTTAGGTCCTATGATTCAGTTTCAGATTAAATAAATTGATGATATACAGAGTGTAGAGGCCATTACTAGGGATAAAGGAGGTTTATCACTCTAGTAATTTTGCATTCAACTTTTTTTTTTTTTTTTTTTTTTTTTTTGAGAAGGAGTCTCGCTCTGTCGCCCAGGCTGGAGTGCAGTGGCCGGATCTCAGCTCACTGCAAGCTCCGCCTCCTGGGTTTACGCCATTCTCCTGCCTCAGCCTCCCAAGTAGATGGGACTACAGGCGCCCGCCACCTCGCCCGGCTAGTTTTTGTATTTTTAGTAGAGACGGGTTTCACCGCGTTAGCCAGGATGGTCTTGATCTCCTGACCTCATGATCCGCCTGTCTCGGCCTCCCAAAGTGCTGGGATTACAGGCTTGAGCCACGCGCCCGGCCAACTTTATTTTTATTGGAATTCCATAAACTATCTTGAAGGCAATATACAATAGCATGTTCTAACTGACCATGTAGTTTTAAAACTCGCATGTCTAGTTTCAGATTTTTTTCTTGTTGTATCTTGAAGGTAACACATTCCATGTAACTTGAAAAGAAATACAAATCCTATTTTGACTAATCATATAAATTGCTGCAAAAATTGCTAAAATTGTCTAGTAGAATGATTGAGTATAATAGCTTATAACTGAGTCCAAATTATACTGTTTATAGATTAAGGCTGGTAGGATTTTGTGGTTTATCATATGGAAATTATCCTCAATTATCTTCCATTATTTATTCAAAGTTTGTAAAAGTGCCTAATGGCCAAATGTTGCTATATTAGTGATTAATGTCTTGAATCACAGTCATCAGTCACCATCATCCCAACGGTCTCAGGTTGCTTTTGTTTGTGAGTTTACCTGAAGGAATTTCTGGTTTCTGGAGACTAGGTGTACTTTTTAATTGGTCATATTCTCCTTGGTAGGTGGATGAAGTCATGTTGTTGGTCACATATTTCATTTATAATTTTGTACTCAAATGTACACTTTTATCTTTTCTAACATTTATTTCCAGATTTTAATATTTTAAATATTTTATAACTGACACACTTAGTAAGAAACATAATGTTTCCTATTTTCCATGGAAAGGAACACTTGAAATGCTTTGCTCTGAGAGTCTGAGTCGGATTCAGCTACTCATCCTAAATGATACGAGTTGCTAGGTCCCAAGGCAGAAGCGACTGTTGTAAAGGATGTTCCCTCATTCTCTGAACTCTTCTTTCTGACTTTTGAAATTCTTACCATACATTTTATCAATGCAGTATTATCTAGCTCATTCATGTGAGTAATTATTTCTCCCTCCACGACATTTTAGCTGCCTGAAGACAAAGGTCATTTCTTATTCATCTTACAGCCATATTTTACGTATATATAGTCTGTCTTTCTCTTTCTGTCTCTGAATTTACAATAAAATGGCAAAGCATTTTAAGAATAATGTCTACGTAACATGTCCATATTATCACTATTATTTATTCTAATTGCCTGGATATTGGACTCATGTATTTATTTATTAAACTTATAGCAATGGATTGTCTTCTGACAAAATGATAAAGTACCATCAGATGGAGAAACAGGTCCATAAATCATCAGAGCAGATAAAATTCCATAATTATTTGAACATGATTTCTGTTATATATAAAAAGTGGTACATATTGAACATTTTCAGTTCATCAAATAGCATGTACCTGTTTTATTCCTATTTTAAATGCCAAATAGCTGAAAATAAACTTCTTAAAATCATAATGCTAAAGACACCTCAAAAACTTTGCATTTTCCTTCACACTGAAATAGGTTTTATCAAAACCACCCCAAATATGTGAATATACATTGAAATATTATATGTAAAAACATTTCTATGCATATATTTGTATAAGTATATACACTAAATTTTAAAACAATATCATATTTTTAAATTATTTAGAACTCTACTAAAATTAATTAAAAAGCTTATTCCATTGGAAATTCTAATACATTTCTCAAAGGAGCATCATACCCAGTCCCATAATTCTATTTTCTATATTCTCTTACTTAAAAATATTTTACTATTTATATAATATAGAAGTATATATTCATATGTATCCTTTATATATATATAACACACACACAAAGTATATATATATACACACACACACACATACACTTTGTGTGTGTGTTAGTTAAAAACCTTCACATCTTACTCACTTAAAAAAAAGGCTTTATTTCTCCCACTCTCTACATGTTCACTGCTGTTTGGTTGGGGCTATTTTCACATTGTCTTGCAACTTAAATCCAAGCTATCAGAGCAAACACTATCTAGAACACCTGCTACCATCATGGCAGATGAAAAGAGTGTGGTTTTCACACACAGACTCTTCACACTTTCAAACAGAAGTATCACACAGCACTTATACTTATCTCTTATTGAGCAAAGGAAAACACAATCACAATTAGCTTTAGGGGACTTGGAAGTACAATCCTACCAAGAGCCATGGAAGAGAATTGTAATTATTTAGTGACCACCATTACAAAAACATTTTGCAAGTTGGATCATTGTTGTTCTTGTTTTATAGATTGAAAGCTAATGCATGAGAAATTTGATAACTTATTCAGGGTCACACAATAGTCATAAAGTAATGAACTATGCTACAACAAGAGTCTTTAAAAAAACTGCCTAATAGTAAAATGACATGGATAAAATTCAACTTTTAAGCAAAGATATTTTGAAACCATTATTATTGTTCTGTTGCCCATATTTTAGAAGGATTTTTGCAATAAATAACTATTTGTTAACCCTGGAGCAATATAATTCATCATTCTACCATCATATCCACAGATCTTAACCATTAAACTTAATCCCAGCACTTTGGGAGGTCGAGGTGGGAGAATCCTTGAGGTCAACCAAGAGTTCAAGACCAGCCTGGGCAATGTAGTGAGACCTTGTCTCTACAAAAATTTTTAAAAATTAAAAAAAAAATAGAATTATAGAAAAGGTAATATGTGCATTTCTTTATTTTCAATAGTCCATTAAAACCTAAAACCATAACTCTAGCATCTAGAATAGTCTCTGGTTCATAAAAATTTGTTGAATTAATGAATGAATTTGACTCTTCATACTAAGATGTTATTATTTTAGCATTATTTTCAAATTAACATGCCTATTTTTATTGGTGGAATTCTGTTTTGTTTTGTTTTACTCTGTAACAGGGCTATACCTTTCATCAATATTGAAATTTTTTTCTAACAATTATCTAAAAATAATTCAAAAATGAAAAGGAAATGTGTCTTACTTGATTGTGCATACTCCTCATGTATGTCTCTAACTATAATATCATATTCAAACTTCTTATTAATGAAAACTGCAAATGCATCTGTAGCTTGTTTATTCAGATGATATACTTCTATTTTACCTAAAATGGCTGTTTTCAAATAAATGCTGCAGCAGGCAATAAGAAGAATCTTTGGGGAAAAACTAAGCACATAAAATATAATTAGTTATAATAAATAAAGCTCAGTATCTAATTTGGGTAGAGGTATAAATGCAAATAACAAATAAATGGCACAATTTATCATATTTAATCAACAACATGCCTCTAGTAAGAGTTAGGAAGGTAAAAACTATAAATAGTAACATTGGGATGAGAGTTACTCTTTTATCAGTTGTAAGTAAATGTTAACTGAAGCTGATAAATCAAGTGAGAGAAATCTGAGCTGAATTTCAAAGTTATGGGTTAAGCACTAGAATTAATGAAATAAAAACACAAAAACCAGAAATGTTTAGAAGAGATTACTTGGGAGAGGCAAATAAGAGGTGGAAACAATTGCTTATGCCCTTCTGTATGATTTGATTCAATAACATGTGCAAATATTGTTTTGATTAAAGTACCTTTTTGACATCTCCATTTGGATGCTCAAATGCACCTTAAATTTAAAAAAAAAAATACTAAAATTCACAGACAGTTTTTTCCCACTGTCTCCCATATCAATTAATGGCACAGATCCATATTTCCAGTCATTCTGGACACTTCCCTCTGCCTCATGCCTAGTGGCCTATTTCTCACTAAGCCCTCAGTTTCTCTCTTTTAAGTATCCCTTGAATATATATGCTTCTCTTATTCTCAGTGGTTGCCTTATGATATGCTTTATAGGACTGAATTTCATTTTAATAGTATTTCCTAAATCCTTTCTGAGTTCTCTCATTAGAGTTGGAGCTATATTTTCAAATTGTCAATGTGATCATGTATACTATTTCTACTTTACACACAGGAATGGCTTCCAATTGCTCTTAGAATACAGAATAGCTCTTTCTCAACTGGGACTAGGGATCCACTTCAGGGTGATGCCACAGCACCATCTTATGTCATTGTCTGCTTCACTCTCTGTGCCAGGGATCACTTTAACTAGAAGTCACATAGTCCATCTATTCATGGGAACCTTTGCATGACCTTCCTCTGCCTCTTATAAATACTTTTACCTATAAGTCACTATCACACGGTTCAATCTTAATAATTCCTTAAATCTCAGCTAAATGGAAGCTGCCACACCACTTTTAATCATATTCCTTAGAGTATGTTCATAAACAAACACATGAATTTGAATTAAACTATTTCTTGCACACTATCTGTCTCTCTCTCTCTTTTTTTTTTTTTTTTTGCTATTTCCCCAATTCAGTATTTAGTTTCTCTGAATACCAAGATGAATGAGAAAGTGATAGAGTAGTTTTTGCTCACCATTACAAGCCCAGCAATTAAGATAGTGCCTGACAAATTGTACAAACTCAGAAGTACTTTTTATGAATTAATTCATGACCTATTGGTCGCTTATTCAAGCAACAATGCAAACATTCTCATTCTTCCTATTGACATCCCTCCAAATTTCTCTGGTATAAACTTTTGGATACTCTATATCTTGCTCTACTCCTGTTTTTAGCCCTAATTGTTTCTTACAGTTCCATACAATGCTAAGAAAGTATATTCTTTTCAGTGTAAATGTGCTGTACCCTGAATACCTTTGGCTGCTTGAGATTTGCTGACTGCTATGTATTTCAAAAGTAGAAATAATTTCTTCCACATTTAGTGCTGGCTGATTATAATTATTCCTTTTTTCTCAAATGTTCCTATTTTTGGTCATTCTCTGTGTTATATATTCACTGGAAAGTAAATAATTACTTATCTCTTGTAGATACATTTGGCAAATTGAATACTTTCAGTATTTACATTTTTTAAGTAATTATATGTAGATTCCTATGTTTCCATGGGGAGAAACTTTCACATTCGCTATAAACTGTATGGTGTGTCACTATCAAAAACAGAGTATTATATTCTATGAACTAAGAATCTACTGATGTTTAAATTCTGAAATAAATAAACATAAGGCTATAGACATAGTAGATGACTCAGGATTACTTGCTTAAAGAAAGAAAACTATATCTTATTTGAAGAGGAGAATCAGATATATACCAAAGTTAGTGACGCTTGGACTTGTGGTTTTAGTTGTTTTGAAGTGCTATTAGGATGCAGAACACTCTTTGCATCCTAAATGAGAGGTGGAGGGAGGATTTTTGAGTTTATACAATTTGCCTCATTATGGTCAGATGGAAAAAAGTACTGCATTATAAAGATATTTTTAATTTCTCAAGATAGCAGTATAAGTTTTAAGTAGTTTTATTTGAAAATATATTCTTCCTGATTGCTTCATATCACTGCCCTACATCCAGATTAATTCAGAAAAAAAGCAGTCTCAATATTTTCTTATCTATTTATTTATTGAGACGTGATCTAGCGTTGCCTGGGTTGGAGTGCAGTAGTGCAACCTCTGCTCACTGCAGTCTCCGCCTCCCGGGTTCAAGAGATTGTGCTGTGGCCATGACGCCCAGCTAGTTTTAGTGTTTTTCAGAGACTGGGTTTTGCCATGTTGGCCAGACTGGTCTCGAATTCCTGACTTCAAGTGATTTGCCCACCTCACCCTCTCAAAATTCTGAGATTATAGACATGAACCACCTCAACGGTGGTAATATTTTCTGTGTATATTCAAGTAGCAATCAATGTAATTCTGGGACCAATTCATTTATGGATTTGTTTTGATTAAGTAAAACTGTTCTCAGGAGAACCAGAAATAAAAATAAATTATGTTAGTAAAGATTTTCTCTTAAATTTCAAAATAAATGGATTACAAAAGGAATGACAACAGTTTCTTAGACAGAGTATTTTGACATGAATAGATTAAAAAGATCAAAAAGATGGAGATAAATTTCCATTTTCTCTTGACTTCTTCATCAAAGTGCAATAGTGTTTGACAAAGGTCTTTTCTTTCACTAACTCCCACATTTCATAAATTTGAGCTGAGAATTCTCAATAAATGTCAAAGAAGATGCAACTTGCTTCTTACACTTTCTTATGTGAATGACCCAATGAGGTATTTTCCAAACTAAAGGAAAATGCTATGATAGAGTTATAAGTTAAGAGACATATGGAGATAAGTTCCAATATGAATGCTAAAACCCGTTATATGTGTTTCTTTAATTCTCAAGAGAGCTCAATACTTACAGATTGATTTTATTCTTTGAAATACCATTCAAAGTTACATTTTTTAAATGACAAATGCCCAATAGTGTTCATCTATATCATGCTTATTTGTCGCTTCTTTTTATAGAAGATGCTAGAAAAAAAAAAAAAAAACCTAAAGATGAAATATAGAAATATTTAAATAGTGTATTGTTTTTAGCTACAGGACCAACATTACAAGTGAGACAAAGATAGATGAGCAGTGAGATGCCTATTTTTATTATTTTCTTTTTGGAAGTTGGATTACAGAACACTTTCATTCCTCTTGAAGCACTGCAATGCATGTAACCAAAAACAGATGAGGTCTTCCTCCTTAGAAAATTTGAACTGATCCTTCATGGCATATACCTTTCCTTCACACAGAGCTATAAAACTTATTTTGGCAGATACAAATAATTGTAGTTAATTATTGTAAACATTTATTAAGCATCTACTATATCATAGATATTGTGCTAGGCATTGATATTCAAAAGGAAATTAAGCATTGTCTCTGACGTTGAAGAGTTTATTTCAAAAGGAAGATATATACAGATGGGCCCCACTAAGTATGGTTCAACTTACAATTTTTCAGCTTTATGAGAGGTTTAACAGGTTACAACCCCATCATAGCTTGAGGAGTATTTCTAATAGATATTTACCTTATTGTATGGTTTTGCTGTGTCCCCATCCAAATCTCATCTTGAATTGTAGCTATAATCCCCCATGTGTCATGGGAGGGACGTGGTAGGAGGTAATTTAATCATAGGGTGGTTACCCTCCTGCTGTTCTCATTATAGTGAGTGAGTTCTCATGAAATATGATGGTTTTATATGAGGCTTTTCCCTTTTGCTTGGCATTTCTTCTTGATGCCGCTATATGAAGAATGATGTGTTTGCTTACCCTTCCATCATGATTGAAAGTTTCTTGAAGCTTCCCCAGCCATGCTGAACTGTGAACCAATAAAATCTTTTCATTTACAAATTACTCAGTCTCAGGTATGTCTTCGTTAGCAGCATGAGAACAGACTAATATGCCATACAATGTAATAAGTGCTTAAACAGTGGCATATGTGAAAAGAATTCTGTTGGACTATAAAGAAGAATAATATTCTGCCTGGTGGTCATGTGAGAGACATCATATGGAAACAGAGATCAAATAATGTCATTGCTGGAAAGGTGCTCTGAGTCAAGGAATGTGGGCAACTTCTAAAGCCTGGAAAGGGCAGGAATTAATACTCTTAGAGCTTCCAGAAGGAACCAGATCTGCCAACAGCCTGACTTTAATCCAGTAATAGAGATCATAAATTTGTGTTGTTTGAAACCACTAAGTTTCTGTGATTTGTTGCAGCAATCAGAAATGAATACAATGACAACAGGTGGTGGAATAGCCTTACGGGGCTGTGTTTATGCATCTTCTGGGATGTGAACCACATGTAGTTTAAAAATGTATTCAAGTCATTGTCATATTCTCTCTTAAAAATGCCTCCTGCTACCTTCTCCTCCTCCTTCAATTCTTATGGGAATTATTGAGGTAAATCACTCTGAGTAAAAACAAGATTACCTTGAAACAGAAATATAGAGTATGAGCCCCAAGCATAATGACTTACTTATTCTTTGGTTGCCTTAGGTTTTGAGTAAGATAAGCTTAGGAACATTCTTCTGGGAACTACTAGGGTCTGAAACTACCTTTGTCCCCACCCTAGCAAATACCATTCTATAACAGAATTTTCTTTGAGCATTAGAGAAAATACTCTAAATTAGTTGAAACTTACAGACTTTGAACCTAAAGCTGGATGATGTAGTAGGGTTTAATTTTTTAGTATCAGTGGTATATTTAAAATGTAGAGGTATGATTTGTGGATTATTTTGTGCATGAGAACCCCAGTACCTGAATTCGGGATCACTCTGAGGAGAGCTAAAATTGTAAATAAATACACTCTCATGGTCATTTCTCCAGGACAGTCAGAGGCAATAGAAATGTATTCTATCTCTTTACTGGGCAAAGACAATCTTCTTTAAAGTCCAAAATTCTTTTCCAGCTTCACCTCTCAAACAACAACAAAATAATTCCCTTAATCACATAAATTTAGAATCCAGAATGATTTGTTTTTGAAGCCATAACTAGCTAAATCTTGGCAAACCATATGGTTGCAGTATAGTTACCTGCCTTGATGAGTTTATTTGAAACTTTGAGCTCCAAAAAAACTTATATGTGTACTCTGAAGACAAATTATTTAACCAAATATTTGATCTGTTTTTACTGTTGAAAGGGGCACAAGGCCAGGGTCACGAAATTCCATCAATCTATGAAGGAAAAACAACCTTCCAAAAAGTTCAATTCCATAAGTAGAAGAACTATTCTTGTTATTAATAAATTCTCAGAGTGATAAAAAATGATTCAAATTTTAAAACTAGAAAAAATAAAGACCTAGACATTTTTCATCTAAAACAAATAGCTATAAAACCTTTATAAACAGAAAGAAATCAAAGATGCAAATAATAATGATTTCAAAAAAGTCAATGATAACAGCAGGAGAGAGAAAGTAACTTTATTTTTATAGGATTTTTCACCAACCAAACTCAGCATGAAGAAAGATTGTCAGCATGGCAAAACCCATTAATGTATAAAAATAATAAAAAAGAATGATAAAACCAAATAGTTTGAGAAGATACTAAAGAATTTAAAGAAGAATGGAATCAAAAGACAGACCGAGATTCAATAAGCTTAGACTGTAACCCTGGGGATTGGACTGAATGTTAAAGAATCAGAAGTTGTGCTTGAATGAACAAGTTTTAGCACCACATGGAAGCAACTGTAAGTTTGCTCAATTCAAAATAATAACTAGAGACTTTCTATTGTTCAAAGAAAATTGATAATAAGCTCTGCTTCCATGAATTCTATCAGATCAGACTGGAAAACGTGTCTCTTAATATCAATTTTGAAAACATATATCTGAGGGTAATCTTCTGCTCCTACCAACTGAAAGATAAGGGAATATTTCTTCTTCAGTGACTGTAAACTCAGGAATCCTGGGGATATTCTTTAATAATCTTTGTTCAGGAAGATATTGATAATGACACACTGTTTGATCCTTTTTTGGAACCAGAGATATCCACTGTACCACAATACATCCTAGCAGGCATTTAAAACACACACACAAACACACACACACATACATTTTAAAATTAATATTGGGATCCAAATTATGTTTTGTACCAAATAGAATGTGTATGAGGAATAGCACTCAAATTGTACCCTGTTGGCATAAATATGCTCACTCTTTTCCAGGTTACTCTTAACTTTTCAGAAAAAATAAAGATCTTCTCATAATATAGTTTAAGCCACTAGCATTTGTAATTGTTCTTACTTTCCAAAACATGTTTAATGCTGATTTTTTTCTTTTACTTCTGTTTGTTACTCCAGAAATAGGGTTATTTTATCTTTAAGCCTTGAAATTTATTCCTGGATTTTGCTTACTATAGATCATCTTAAAGTGACACAAATCCAGTTTAACTTAAAGCCCCTGGCCTCTAACGGACATGTTTTGAGTAGGGTACATTTTTATCCTCGGGTTATAATGCTCTATTTAATTTTCCTGAATGACTTCCTATTTGGTGTCTTCTTCATCTCCTTCCCTCTTATGTAATTTGTGTTGTGGCTTAATTATCTCTGTAAAACTTGATTTTCCATCTTCATGCTTTCTTCAACATATCAGGGGTTATCAATCAACCTTGCTGGATGTACCTCTTCAACTTTCACCATCTCATCATCAAAGTGGCAGAGATGGATGTTTAAAAGGGGATATCAGAAATAGTCTTTTTTTGTTTTTCCTAGGGGAAGATTGTTTTTATGTGTATTTTCAGGAAACTTCTTTTTCAAACAGAAACATGGCATGAAAAGAGACCAAAGGATTTCTAATAGAATGTAATTTAAGAAATGAAAAAGCTATGATAGGATCCGTGAAAGATGAAACTGTCATTGTAATGTGCGCTCTGAGCACTAGGCTTTATGTGTCAGTGGTGAGTAAAGTCTATACCAAGCATCATGCTCATTACGTGTACTATTCTTTTAAAGTTCTGTGTTATTAAAATAACACTCCAAATAAATTGGGAGAGCTACCCGAAACAGAGAGTCTAACTGATATTGTGATCATTATAACTAGCACTTTCCTGGTGTTCATTCTTAAGTACTAGTGTTAATTCAGATGTTAATATCGGATATTATATATTCAGTGCTGTGTTAGAGAATTTTTTGCTGGTACTGAAAAAACACTATTTTTTTCTACTTGTATTATTTATTTGTTTTATTAACATAACATTTAATATATATAAAATAGTATTTAGTACACTGGTAGGGTATATGCATAACAGTATGATAGAATCATGAAAAACACCTGCCTATTGAAGGTACTGACCTATTTCCAGTAATAAGAATCTATCAATGTGCCCCTCTTTTATTCTATTTCCCTATATTCCTGCTTGGTAAAAGTAATATTATACGGGACATAGTCTTTGCATACTTTTTAAAACATATGAGTCTAAAATTCATCTATACTTTTTATTGCTCTACTTAATTCAGTAAGTTGTTTTTTGATATGCTGTGGTTTATCTGTGCTTTACTTAATAGCGTTATTGTCAATGGACATTCCCAAACTCTAGTTTCCTTGGGCACAGTGTTGTAAAAATGGGGATAGTCATAGGGAAAAGAGAATTAAGATAAAACCTACTGTTTAATACATCTTGCTGCAGTGTGTGTGATCATGATTAATAATCCCAGGAAATGTGAATTATTCTAATGGTTCTTGGGCCCATATGACATGTATTTTGAGTACTATACTCTCTCATATTATAGTAAACCTATAAATATAATGGATATAATGCATTACACACTATGGCATGTTCTATCCACAGTAGATAAGAAATCTAGCCCTTAAGAGATTAGCTACATTTACCAAATAAGATAAAATAGCATTTATTTAACACTAAGTGTACAGGATGTTAAAGTTATTCTTGCTATAGATATGATGGAGAACTCTTTATGGATACAGAATATATGTTAATATTTAAACAACTGAGGAAGCTGTTTTCAGCTTGTTGAAGCTTATAAATCATTAAAATATGAGGGCTTCAGTTTGATACTTATTTAATATGAAAAAAAAAACCTATAAAACGATTTAAAAATCTGAACACCAATTGGCTATTTGATGATACTACAGAATTGCTGTTAATTATTCATTTTTTGAGGTGTGAGAACAGTATTGCAGCTATGTTACTTTAGAAGGAAAGGAAGTCCTTCAGAAATAGTGGAATATTTAAGTGAAACAGCAGAATATCTGGGATTTGTTCTAACATCATCTAGGGGCACAAAGTGGCTCACGACGGGCTTTCTCCTTCAGTACAGACTCAAAATGTCCCCCAATATTGACTTAATGAGCAGCCAGCACCCTCCTCCCTCACTGGCTCTGATGTCGTGGCTGCTGTTCCCACACAAGGCTCTCTGAGCTGGGTCTCCAGCCATGGGCTCTGTCACAGTGAGCCCAGCCAGGCTGTGAAGAGGCCTGACTGGCTGTGCAGCTCCAAGGTGTCCTCAGTGGTGATGAGTGCCCATGCTGAGCAGACAGCACAAGCCCCACTGCTGGCCTCTCTGCAGGGACTGGGCTGGGATGGCATTAAGCTCTGGACAAGGGAGCAGGCATGCCAGGGATGCCAAGAGACCCCATGGTGGGGACACGGCCTGAGACCAGTAACCTTGATGAGGGCCTGCAAGCCCTAGGACACAGTCCCCAAAGCTGCCAGCACTCACCTGAGGGAATGAAGAGGCTCTGGCCCTGCTTGATGATGCACTTGTAGCATTTGTCGACCTGGGGAGCAAAGAATATCTCGCTGTGGTTAGAGGCAGACCACCAGCACTCATACAGATGTTGGCTGAGGCTGACCTGATGAGACAGAAGGTTCTCTCCCCTGACAAGAGA
>JAKFHT010001677.1:0-25047 GCA_023783455.1 Erythrocebus patas
TTTTTTCTTCTAGGAGTGCCTAGTCATTTAATCTTGAATGGAGATGACAGTAATAAAACCTTCCTCATAGCATCTAAGCATTAATATGGCTATTATACATAGTATCTGGTGCAAACCAATTGCTTTATTTACCTTTATTTAAAACATATACATATATACAGACATACGGATACATTTATAGTATTGTACTGACGAGGTGACTTGCTGTCATATGTTAATGTGTGTTCCCGAACATCAATATATAGCAAATGGCTGCATATTTTTTATTTTAAATCAATGCACAATGAACACTTTGTTTCATCTTTAATGTGCCTCATATAATATTCTCTACATTATATGTAGTGAATATGAAGTGCTACATTATTTTTTCCCATTTAAAATAATATTAATGAAAGAGCAATTGCAGTGGCTCACGCCTGTAATCCCAACACTTTCGGAGGCTGAGGCTGATGGGTCGCCTGAGGTCAGGATTTCGAGACCAGCCTGGCCAATATAGTGAAACCGTGTCTCTCCTCAGAATACAAAAATTAGCTGGGTGTGGTGGCAGGTGCCTGTAATCCCAGCTACTAGGAGGCTGAAGCAGGGGAATTGCTTGAATCCAGGAGGCGGAGGTTGCAGTGAGCCGAGATCGCTTTCATTGCATTACAAGAGCGAAAGTCTGTCTCAAAAATAATAGTAATGAAATAAGATGAAATTAAAATAATAAAGTATCCAGAGATCTCTTTTGTTTATCATGATGATTCCAGCAGTCACTTTGTGTGAATGATTGCCAGATCCACCTCCAGGACTGATCTCACCCTGGAGAGTCATACTTCTAGAGCTAAATGCCTGCTTGTTTGGTCCCTTGGATATTCCACAGGCACTCCAAACACCACATGGATAAACCAAAACTCCTCACCATTCCCCGGATCCCGCTCCTCTTCCCCAGTCTAAGTTAATGTTGCTAATAATCACTCAACCAGAAACTATGACTAATTCTCTCCTTCTGCTCTGCTCCCCATCGTCAAAAGAATCACCAAGATTTTAATTTTGCCTGACCACCTAAATATTTCCAAGTCTATCTCCTCCTCTCCATTCTGCCATCAAGGCCTAATTTAGGCTTTATCATCTCTCATTTGGACTTAATGTTAAAATAGTTTTGTTTTGTTTTTTCATTGGTTTCTCTACCCTTATTCTTGCTTTCCTCTAAGACATCTGCCAAGTACACTTTACTCCCCTATTTAAAGCTCTTCAGTGGCTCCTCATCACTGTCATCGTAAGCTGCAGAGGCTGGGTTTGGGAAAGCAAGCCTTCTTGACCTAGCACCTGCATTCTTCAGTCTCATCTCATGCCTCTCCCTACCTCATAGTTTTACTCTCCAGCAACACTGAGCTGACAGAAAGCTCTGCTCAGATGTGTGTGCCACCTCTTACTCTCTTCATCCCCTTCTTTGCCTAATTCCTGTTGATCCTTTATGACAGCTCATGTGTCATTTCTTCTAAGAAGCTTTCTCTGATCTAGAGCCCCTAATCCATGTTCCTACAGCATCTCCATATGTCTTTCTCAAAGCTTAGCATATTCTATTAACATATCTAATTAGGGATCTGTCTCCGCATATGGACTCTGAGCACCTCAAGGACAAGAATTACTTATTTTCTTCAGCACCTAATTCACTGCCTAATATATGACAGGAGTTCAATGAATATCTCTTTAACTGAACCATTTTCTTAAAATAAATCACTATCTGGAAGTTTAATAATCTGTATTGGTACTAGCCAGCCAAACAACTTACTAACTGAGCCTCAACTATTTAAAAATATTATACTAAGATTAATGGGATTCCAGAAAGTGTAAGGCCCTTGATCCTCCTCTCCCCAGATTGGGAAGTGAAATATAAATAGATGAAAAATTGATGAAGTTATGCAGACAAGCAGCTGCAGAGGTCCGAGAAGAAAGAGATTGCAGAAGTAGGGGTTCCTTCTAACTTCTGCCCAGGGTGATCAAGACGAAATGGAACCATGTTGGTTGCAGGGTGGGCAGGAGCTAAAGAAGCAGAAAACAGGAATTGATGAACAACAGTGTTCACTTTCTGGTGCTTTCCTGCAATGCAGGGGGGAATGCTGGCTCAGAAATAGAATTTCAACATGAGGGATGTTCACAGAATGGAGAGTGTACTTAGAAGGCACCAAAGAGAAAGAACACCTGGGCCTCGTTTTTCAGGTTTTCTGGCTTCTTCCATCCTATCACTCAATCCTGAAAGTTCCACATGATGTCTGATTCTGTAGTTCAGTCCCACTCTCCATCCCAGCTCCACCCTGGAGCAACTAATCATATTTCTTGTGAGGAAACTGCTTTACCATGAGCAATTTTTTCTGAAGTTTGAAATCAATTTAAAGCCTGATTTTATGTGGTGTCTTCAAGTGCCTTCAAATCTAGGAGGTTAAAAAAAAAAAGATGAACCCACAAAACAATATGGGGAGAAAAACCTTATAAGACCATATTAAATTAATTACCAAGTGATTTATTATAAGACTTTAAATACATTAGGAATTCAGGGGAGGGAGATTTTAGCATAAAGAAGAGCAAGCTAGAAAAACTTCATGAAGATTTGGACTCGAGTTTGGCTGTGAGTAGTCCTTGCAGAGGCAGAAGTAAAAGGGAAGAGCTTCGCGTGCAGTTCAGACAGTACCAGCAGTAGAGATTACAGTGACTTATTGGAGACAGTGAAGACAACTGTGACTGGCGTGACAGGGAGCTATTCTATAAATAATTAATGAAGGCATTAGCCAGGTCTCTGAACTTAGAAGTGCCATCTTTGTTCTTCCATTTCTCATCTCTGCTTCTTATGCAGAAAAGGGAAGGGTGTTAATTAAAAGAAGAATGTTGTAGATTACACAATAGAAGAAAGAGCTAAATAATTAAACAACAATTACACCTCTGGAAGAATGGGAACCAGAGGATTCCGGAGACCTGAGCAACAGGACCTTAGCCTTGACTGTATTTTAGTCATCAATTGTTTTGATTTCTCCCTATGTGCTGACTTCACTCTGACCAGTTTCTCCACTCAGTGGGTACATGGCTCCTGGCAGTTTCTTGCTCATATCCTAACAGCTTCCTGCCTCAGTTTCGAGAGTCTCAGGAAGGCTTCTGATTGGCCAGGGATACGCTTGTTATTAGAAGAGCGAAAGGAGTGCTGGGCATACAAAAACTATGTCAAATAAAAAGTGGACAGCTGAATGAATGATATGATATGATATGATACCTAGCCTAAGAACAGATTACAAGAGTCTTGAAAACCAGTCTTTGATGTTTAAATTACACATGGTAGCTGTTAAAGTCTTTTGAGCAGAAAAATAACTTGATAACTTGATAGAAGTGTTTAAGAAATACAACTTGTCCAGTTATGTGTGGATTACCTGAATGGAGAAGGATATAAACAAACCATCTAGAAGAATATTTCACCCACTGCCTAAATCTAGGTGAATGTATGCTGAGGTGAAGCCATCTGAGAACAGTATGGCTAGGTGAATACAAAGCATTTAATAAGCAACAGAAATTGCTCTGGGCTTTCAAATCCAGCAACATCAGAATAAGCTAGAAATGTGAACACTCAGGTTCCTTTCACGAATCATAAACAGTGGGAATGGGCCGGCAATCTGTGTGTTAACAAGCTCATCAGTGATTCTGATACCTGAAGTTGATACTGCACATCGTTAACATGGTTAATTGGGTGTCCTAATTGTGTTTTGCCATTAAGTTGAAAGTATGGATTAGAGCCATTCAAGTCTTGGCTCTGTGACTTATTTTTTATATTTTATTGTTTTTGTTTACTTTCTCTGACTTGAACTTTGTGACCCTAAGCAATTTTGTTTAACTTTTACGTATCTTATAAATTGTAATATTAGTGCTTTCCACCTATTTATGCTTCTAATATAATTCTCTAATATAAATTACATAATGCTATAATCATTATATTTTTTGTCATTGTTAACTTGGTGTTTGAAGGAATGTACAAATGAAATATTCTGGCTGAAATTAATTTTGACCAAAAATTTTATATTATTCCAAAATGAATCTCACAATTGAAACTATTCATATAAATCTCTGAATACTTTGTTCTTCATTTGATGTCATTGCTGGTTTTCTCAAATTGGGTTTACAGTCTCACTAAAAAGTAACACTTTACCTTCAGTTTCTCATTTTTTGTTTTAATGATTGAAACAACATATAGTTCTTACCATAGTATGTGTTCAGTAAATGTAACTATCAATTTGCGTCCCTATTAATCTCAATGGAGCGCCATGTTCAAGAGGCTGAAGAAGAGACTCAGAGCCAAGTGAGACAGGATTTTATCAGGGGTCCTGGTAGAAGTCCGGTGGCGGGCCAGAAAAACTCAGCCTTCAAACCATGCTGTTATAGCATTTTCATTTAATACTCTGAATAACCTCTGACAACTTTATTTAACAAAACTCAGGGCCTGAATCCACAGATTCTGTTATGGAAAGGCTAGGGACTCAGTTTATCACAGCTAAAAATAAATCTTTGGCTTGTATCTGGTTTAGCTAGAACACACAGTCAGGTTCATCTGCCACACAGCATTAAGTATGGGTACATTTATCAGTAGTTTTTATTACTCTTGTCATTTCATCATCTCCTCTCTTCTTTTAAACAGTTTCTTTTGTGTCTAATCTATGACTGTTTTCTCTTTGCATTCTTTCTTTGCTAAGCAGGTTGACAAACTTTTCCTTAAAGATAAATAATAAGTATTTTAGGTTTTTCAAAATGGGTCCTGTTTCAACTACTTCCTTGCCATTTTAGCAGTAGCCATAGATCAGCAAGTGGTGTTTCAATGATACTTTGTGGACCTTGAATTTTATGTGATTTCATGTCTGACAGCCTCCTTTGATTTTTGTCATCCATTTACAAAGCCATGTTGAGCTTCAAACTGCACCAGGCAGATTTGTTATGAATGTCTGTGCCAACCTGTCTTGGAGGGACTGTCAGCTTCTCACTTCCTTTTTCTCCCTTACCTACTCTCTTTTCTCTTCATCACAACCCAGCCACCAATCTGGATCTAAAATGCAATCTAAGTGAATTTTTTAAATATTTGTGTTTATTAAACAAAGCTTCTGTTTATTATAATATAAAAATCAAATGTCTAAGATCTGTCTATATACTCAAAGAAAACTAGTTGCTTCATTTATAATTTTCTATTGATTTTTCAATTGAAGTTCATGAAACAAACCATAAGTGAGATTAATTATATCAAAATAGGATGACAACTCCAGATATTTTCTTAGTTTCTTACCACTGAGTTTTTCTTATGTATCGAGTGTAATGTTTTTCTGCCTGAACTAAAATAGTTAAAGAAAATTTTTCATGAGCTATAGCCCAAGCATGGTGACTGGTTATCTCCTTAGTATTGACCTTATTTCAAGGCAGGTACATCAGGGCATTTGGCAGTAAGCTGTTCATTCGGTCAGGGTGACTTCACAGGATGCCTATTTCTCCGTACTCACATAGTGTACAAAATTTCCAGATTGCGGGCCGGCTGGATTCCCCTTCGTTGCAATATACTGCTCCCTCTTGAGTTGAACATTTTTCACGGAAGTAAATCTTTATTAAAAATGATTCCAGTTCCCACCCACCCCTGCAATCAGTGCACAAGAAGTTCTTCTTTCCAGGATTAAGTCAAGGTGTGTCACCTGCACCCTTTTGGTCCCCTGTGGCAGTTGGTACATCGAACTGGTGATAGGGGAAACCATCATCAAGATCTTCCATCATGTCACTGTCCGAAAATTCCAATATTACAATGTTGTGAGCTGCAGCACCTTTTTGCACATTGGAATTGCCTGTCTCCCATATTTGAGACTCTTTTGAAGCGCAAAATATTATTTCGGTTTAGGTCACTTACATTTGAACGCTGTTTATGGACGCCTGTTAACCAGCCTAATCTAGAGCCCGAATACGATTTTAGGAGCCTAGGAGCCCCAGGCCCCATGCGGTAATTTGGTGCCAATCCTTGTGACAGACCTCTGCAAGTCTAATGAAGCAAATTCTGGCTGTTGAGATTTGCTCATCTTACATCTTTCTGAGAGTCATGGCACCCATACCTTCTTAGCACTCCTAACAAGATCAGTTGGCATTTACTCCCTTAAAACCTACAGCGTTTTAGAATTTATACCTTGAGCCCATAGAAGTCATGGGGTCCTGAGTCCAGAAACCCATTTTAGAACATCTCTCAGGTCTCCAAAAACAGCGGCAGACCCATGAAGGCGTGTCATCTTCCAAAGCAGTGTAAATAACTTAGATTAACAGCCACGGTAAATTCAAATATCCCCACCCTCCACCTTTTCCAGCGGGTTGGCATAGCAATCACAGCTGCTCGCAATATAAAAGAGGGCAAAGTCTTATCCCATTGGGGTGCTTATTACCTTGGAAAGTGAGTTTGCGCTGGAGAGACTTGTTATCAGAGGCGTGTCCCTAGGAAGCTTGAGATAATCCTCAGTACACTAGGTTGAAGGAAATAACTTTCAGTCTTAAGATCAGGCTGAAAAATGTCAGTTTCCGAGTTGAAACATATACCTTACTTGTCAAAGTGTTGGGCACAACCCTAGCTCATGATTCAGCGTAAAAGCTAGTCTCCAAACCAAAACTATCTAGGTTTGATAACACGAGGGATCCAGCCATTTTAACCAGTTTCTCCCTTTGTGTGTCAGTAATCTATGACTGTTTTTCTCTTTTGCATTCTTTCTATTTGCTGAGGGCAGGGTTGACAAACTTTTTCCTTAAAAGATAAATAATAAAGTATTTTAGGTTTTGCTGCCCACAAGGTAGGTCCTGTTTCAGCTACTTCACGTTGCCATTTAGCGCCAAGTAGCCATAGATCAGCAGGAGTGTGTTTCAATGATACTTTGTGGACACACGTAACTTGAATTTTATGTGATTTTCCCATGTCATGAAACAGCCTCCTTTTTGATTTTTTGTCCATCCATTTACAAAGAGAAAAGCCATGTTGAGCTTACAAACTGCACCAAAATAGGCTGTGGGCCAGATTTGCCCATGAGCTGTCATGTGCCAACCTGTCTTGGAGGGGACTGCCTCTTCTCTAGCTTCTCACCACTTCCTTTTTCTCCCTTCCCACCTACTCTTGTCTTCCCTTCCTCTTCATCACAACCCAGCCACCAATAACACTGGATCTAAAATGCAATCTAAGTGAATTTTTAAATATTTGTGTTTATTAAACAAAGCTTTACGTGTTTATTATAATATAAAAAATCAAATAAGTCTAAGATCTGTCTATATACTCAAAAGAAAACTAAGTTGCTTCATTTCACATGAATTTTCTATTGATTTTTCAATTGAAGAGTTCCCATGAAACAAACCATAAGTGAGCCCAGTATTAACCAGTTATATCAAAATAGGATGACAGTCAACTCCAGATATTTTCTGCAATTAGTTTCTTACCAACACTGAGTTTTTCTTATGTGTATCGAGTGTAATGTTTTCTTTTGCCTGAACTAAAATAGTTAAGAGAAGGAAATTTATTTTCATGAGCCTTGGATGGCCACGGGAGCTGATGATGGTGACTGGTGAGGCATGGCCCTCCTTAGTCACCCCACTCTGCTTCGGATCTGACTCTGTATCTGTCCCTGTTGCTGCAGATGGTGTCTTGTGCATGACAGACACAAAGTAAATCTTTATTGAATTAGCAAGTGAAACCCACTTAAAGATGCTTTTTGTAGATCATAGGCCTTTGAGGAAAAAGATAATGTCTGCCACCAAGGGGCTGCAAAGTCATATTTGGAGTTTGAAGGCAATAGGACTTTACCTTTATGGATGAATAACTATCATTTAGGAGAGGAAGGCAACTAAAAGGTAAGTTTAACTATAAAATTTACGGTGCCATCACACCTGAGACACATCTTCTCTCCCTCTCAGGCCTACCCTACTCTTTTAGAATACTAAGCTCATGAGTACAGCTTTCAGGTGGGCACTAGGGATTGCTATTTTCACCATGGCTATCTCTTTTCACATTCATTTTAACATACATTCATGGGTATTATAATTTTCCTACCTGATAAAAAAAAAGTGTGAAGAGAATCTTTAATTTTCAGTATAGAAGAGAAAAATGTGCCATCTCTTTTGAAAGGCTGTGATTCAATTGGAAAGTATATTACAAAGCACACTCAGCAGGTGTCCTAACTGAAATCCATCTTTTTGATGATGGTATTATTTTTTATTTGAGTGCTAAATTTTTAAAATTAATTTTTAACATGTTATATTAAGTACTGATACATAACTTCTCTGTCACGGCATATTCTTTTAAAAAATGAAATATCAATTCTCAGGTTCAACCTTGGGCTATAGTAAAAATGAATTGTTAACCGAGTTTTAAGTTTTTTCTACAGGTTAATTTTTAGTCATGATATGAGAAAGTAACACATATGATAAGAGATATAATTAACTGAACTGTTGCAAAATGTGAGACCAAGAAAGGGATACTAGGAAGATATTTTCATTAATAATGTACCATTAGCATATAGTACTTAAAATTTAAAACCCATTTTATTACACTAGAGTTGTCTTTTTATTAGGATGTTCCCTCAAAGGGTCAGCATATCTAAGTATTTACAACTGGGAGTTAAAACGGCATAAAACAAAAGTCAGCTGAAAAATATTAAAAACATCCTTCTATGCATAGATGCAAGCTTACATTAGATTTTAAAAGAGATGATAATCACATGAACACCAAAGACAGTGTTTTTTTTTTTTATTTATTTTTTTAAATTTATTTATTATTATTAAACTTCAAGTTGTAGGGTACATGTGCACAATGTGCAGGTTTGCTACATATGTATACTTGTGCCATGTTGGTGTGCTGCACCCATCAACCCGTCATTTACATAAGGTATAACTCCCAATGCAATCCCTCCCCCTCCCCTCCCATGATAGGCCCGGTGTGTGATGTTCCTTCCGAGTCAAGTGATCTCATTGTTCAGTTCCACCTGAGTGAGAACATGCGGTGTTTGGTTTTCTGTTCTTGTGATAGTTTGCTAAGAATGATGGTTTCCAGCTGCATCCATGTCCCTACAAAGGACAAACTCATCCTTTTTATGGCTGCATAGTATTCCATGGTGTATATGTGCCACATTTTCTTAATCCAATCTGTCACTGATGGACATTTGGGTTGATTCCAAGTCTTTGCTATTGTGAATAGTGCTGCAATAAACATACGTGTGCATGTGTCTTTATAGCAGCATAATTTATAATCCTTTGGGTATATACCTAGTAATGGGATGGCTGGGTCATATGGTACATCTAGTTCTAGATCCTTGAGGAATCGCCATACTGTTTTCCATAATGGTTGAACTAGTTTACAATCCCACCAACAGTGTAAAAGTGTTCCTATTTCTCCACATCCTCTCCAGCACCTGTTGTTTCCTGACTTTTGAATGATCGCCATTCTAACTGGTGTGAGATGGTATCTCATTGTGGTTTTGATTTGCATTTCTCTGATGGCCAGTGATGATGAGCATTTTTCATGTGTCTGTTGGCTGTATGAATGTCTTCTTTTGAGAAATGTCTGTTCATATCCTTTGCCCACTTTTTGATGGGGTTGTTTGTTTTCTTGTAAATTTGTTTGAGTTCTTTGTAGGTTCTGGATATTAGCCCTTTGTCAGATGAGTAGATTGCAAAATTTTCTCCCATTCTGTAGGTTGCCTGTTCACTCTGATGGTAGTTTCTTTTGCTGTGCAGAAGCTCTTTAGTTTAATGAGATCCCATTTGTCAATTTTGGCTTTTGCTGCCGTTGCTTTTGGTGTTTTAGACATGAAGTCTTTGCCCATGCCTATGTCCTGAATGGTACTACCTAGGTTTTCCTCTAGGATTTTTTGTATTAGGTCTAACATTTAAGTCTCTAATCCATCTTGAATTAATTTTCGTATAAGGAGTAAGGAAAGGATCCAGTTTCAGCTTTCTACTTATGGCTAGCCAATTTTCCCAGCACCATTTATTAAATAGGAATCCTTTCCCCATTTCTTGTTTCTCTCAGGTTTGTCAAAGATCAGATGGCTGTAGATGTGTGGTATTATTTCTGAGGACTCTGTTCTGTTCCATTGGTCTATATCTCTGTTTTGGTACCAGTACCATGCTGTTTTGGTTACTGTAGCCTTGTAGTATAGTTTGAAGTCAGGTAGCGTGATGCCTCCAGCTTTGTTCTTTTGACTTAGGATTGTCTTGGAGATCACGGGCTCTTTTTGGTTCCATATGAACTTTAAAGCAGTTTTTCCAATTCTGTGAAGAAGCTCATTGGTAGCTTGATGGGGATGGCATTGAATCTATAAATTACCTTGGGCAGTATGGCCATTTTCACGATATTGATTCTTCCTATCCATGAGCATGGTATGTTCTTCCATTTGTTTGTGTCCTCTTTTATTTCACTGAGCAGTGGTTTGTAGTTCTCCTTGAAGAGGTCCTTTACATCCCTTGTAAGTTGGATTCCTAGGTATTCTGTCTCATGTTCTCAAGTCAAAAAAATAAATAAATAAATAACAAAGGATTGAATATAGGAGAGGGACAAGAGTATTATACCGGGAAATGAGCAAGAAGTCAGATTTCTTGCTAATGTAATACTGACAGGTTTTGCCAGAGAAGAGGGAATGGAGTGTGAGAGAATTTTGTTATCACTGAGCAGTAAGTTTAGGTAACATCCAGTGGAGCCAGCATTGGCCTGGGAATCATAAAAGGGTAAGAATAGAAGCAGTGTCTTTTCAGTTTTTCTCATTGACCCAGAAGAATAGCTTCAGGGTGACTCTATCTTCACCCTTTTTAGCCACTTAGGTTTCTCTTGGTATGTGAAACAAAGGGATATTTACTGTCTGGACCCCTCCAAAGGAAACAGAAAACCTCCCTGTCACGTGAGGACTTTCAGTGGGTTGGGAGGATTTATTTCAAACCCAGTGGTTCTGTCTATACATCTACCTCTCTTTAGATCATGATTACTAATCCTATCAATGGGTGCAAATTTTAGTGCAACAACTAGAACAATCAGAGAAAGAAGGTATAAAAAATGCAGATATTGTATGCACTAGCGATTCAGTCTCCTCTAATACATATTTTGGTTGTCATGTACCTCTATGGAAGCAGTTGCCACTTTGCACTAATCAGTGTATTTGCCTAAATTCTGAAAGGGTGACACCATTAGTTATTTTTCAGTATATCTCATCACCTTACCCAAGGCCTGTATTGTAATAGACTAAGAGAATTATCTGTGTAAATGTGTTAAGATATTTAATTTTATGAAATGGGAAGAGTGATGAATTTCTGAGGTAGAAGCTGGAAAGGACTTATTCTTGCAAAGGGAAGTAGAAACTTCTAGAAACTACAGGTCTCTTGAATGAGAGGGAGATTTATAGGTTCTATTTCTGATAAAGTCAGACCAGATCAAGGCAGAGGCCTTAGCCAGATGATCAGTAGAACTCTAAGGCCTGAGAACCTCTTGGAATTATATGCAAAACATCCTTCTATGCACATAGATGCATAGCTTACATTAGATTTTAAAAGAGATGATAATCACATGCACACACACAAACAAAGACAGTGTTTTTTTTTTTTTTTTTTTTTTTTTTTTATTTATTTTTTAAATTTATTTATTATTATTAAACTCGTTGTAGGGTACATGTGCACAATGTGCAGGTTTGCTACATATGTATACTTGTGCCATGTTGGTGTGCTGCACCCATCAACCCGTCATTTACATAAGGTATAACTCCCAATGCAATCCCTCCCCCCTCCCCATGATAGGCCCGGTGTGTGATGTTCCCCTTCCGAGTCCAAGTGATCTCATTGTTCAGTTCCACCTATGAGTGAGAACATGCGGTGTTTGGTTTTCTGTTCTTGTGATAGTTTGCTAAGAATGATGGTTTCCAGCTGCATCCATGTCCCTACAAAGGACACAAACTCATCCTTTTTATGGCTGCATAGTATTCCATGGTGTATATGTGCCACATTTTCTTAATCAATCTGTCACTGATGGACATTTGGGTTGATTCAAGTCTTTGCTATTGTGAATAGTGCTGCAATAAACATCGTGTGCATGTGTCTTTATAGCAGCATAATTTATAATCCTTTGGGTATATACCTAGTAATGGGATGGCTGGGTCATATGGTACATCTAGTTCTAGATCCTTGAGGAATCGCCATACTGTTTTCCATAATGGTTGAACTAGTTTACAATCCCACCAACAGTGTAAAAGTGTTCCTATTTCTCCACATCCTCTCCAGCACCTGTTGTTTCCTGACTTTTGAATGATCGCCATTCTAACTGGTGTGAGATGGTATCTCATTGTGGTTTTGATTTGCATTTCTCTGATGGCCAGTGATGATGAGCATTTTTCATGTGTCTGTTGGCTGTATGAATGTCTTCTTTTGAGAAATGTCTGTTCATATCCTTTGCCCACTTTTGATGGGGTTGTTTGTTTTCTTGTAAATTTGTTTGAGTTCTTTGTAGGTTCTGGATATTAGCCCTTTGTCAGATGAGTAGATTGCAAAAATTTTCTCCCATTCTGTAGGTTGCCTGTTCACTCTGATGGTAGTTTCTTTTGCTGTGCAGAAGCTCTTTAGTTTAATGAGATCCCATTTGTCAATTTTGGCTTTTGCTGCCGTTGCTTTTGGTGTTTTAGACATGAAGTCTTTGCCCATGCCTATGTCCTGAATGGTACTACCTAGGTTTTCCTCTAGGATTTTTATGGTATTAGGTCTAACATTTAAGTCTCTAATCCATCTTGAATTAATTTTCGTATAAGGAGTAAGGAAAGGATCCAGTTTCAGCTTTCTACTTATGGCTAGCCAATTTTCCCAGCACCATTTATTAAATAGGAATCCTTTCCCCATTTCTTGTTTCTCTCAGGTTTGTCAAAGATCAGATGGCTGTAGATGTGTGGTATTATTTCTGAGGACTCTGTTCTGTTCCATTGGTCTATATCTCTGTTTTGGTACCAGTACCATGCTGTTTTGGTTACTGTAGCCTTGTAGTATAGTTTGAAGTCAGGTAGCGTGATGCCTCCAGCTTTGTTCTTTTGACTTAGGATTGTCTTGGAGATCAGGCTCTTTTTGGTTCCATATGAACTTTAAAGCAGTTTTCCAATTCTGTGAAGAAGCTCATTGGTAGCTTGATGGGGATGGCATTGAATCTATAAATTACCTTGGGCAGTATGGCCATTTTCACGATATTGATTCTTCCTATCCATGAGCATGGTATGTTCTTCCATTTGTTTGTGTCCTCTTTTATTTCACTGAGCAGTGGTTTGTAGTTCTCCTTGAAGAGGTCCTTTACATCCCTTGTAAGTTGGATTCCTAGGTATTTTATTCTCTTTGAAGCAATTGTGAATGGAAGTTCATTCCTGATTTGGCTCTCTGTTTGACTGTCACTGGTGTATAAGAATGCTTGTGATTTTGCACATTAATTTTGTATCCTGAGACTTTGCTGAAGTTGCTTATCAGCTTAAGGAGATTTTGGGCTGAGACAATGGGGTTTTCTAAATATACAATCATGTCGTCTGCAAACAGGGACAATTTGACTTCTTCTTTTCCTAACTGAATCCCTTGATTTCTTTCTCTTGCCTGATTGCCCTAGCCAGAACTTCCAACACTATGTTGAATAGGAGTGGTGAGAGGGCATCCCTGTCTTATGCCAGTTTTCAAAGGAATTTTTCCAGTTTTGCCCATTCAGTATGATATTGGCTGTGGGTTTGTCATAAATAGCTCTTATGATTTTGAGTACGTTCCATCAATACCGAATTTATTGAGCGTTTTTAGCATGAAGGGCTGTTGAATTACATTAAGCTCCTGCCTCAATTTCTTTAGTTGAGAGTTGAGGCTGGGAATTCATGCTGGATGTGGTACTCATGTATGGTTCAACAGGGTTGGAAAGTTATTTTCGCTAACGTCTTTTTTTTTTACTTTTTGCAATTTTTCGAGCCTTGGTTCAGATCAACTTGTTGAGGTTCCATATTGATTGGCGCGTATCAATATCAGTTTTGTTTGTTATAAGTACCAAAATCAAAAAAAAAAAAAAAAAAAAAAATTTTTAGTTTTGGCTACTTTTTCTAGCGAAAAAGCCTTAGTTTTTTAGCGACATCTCCATATGCTGGCCTCCCGAAACTAATGTCGCCTGGTTAACCGCGGGTAGGTAACAAAAATAGCTTATTACTTGCTCCTCCTTTAGTAACCATTCTTTGTTAGCTGCGCAAGGATCTTTACTGCGATCTCCAAGTCACCAAAGCATAGTTGACCACCCTAATGCTGGGGCAGGGACAAATGGATGCAGGCACCATGGCAAAGGCTGTGCAGTGTTATCTTTACGGGATACCTTCAGATGAAGAAATACTTTTTTTTATTTATTTTTTTTAATTTATTTATTATTATTAAACTTCAAGTTGTAGGGTACATGTGCACAATGTGCAGGTTTGCTACATATGTATACTTGTGCCATGTTGGTGTGCTGCACCCATCAACCGTCATTTACATAAGGTATAACTCCCAATGCAATCCCTCCCCTCCCCTCCCATGATAGGCCCCGGTGTGTGATGTTCCCCTTCCGAGTCCAAGTGATCTCATTGTTCAGTTCCACCTATGAGTGAGAACATGCGGTGTTTGGTTTTCTGTTCTTGTGATAGTTTGCTAAGAATGATGGTTTCCAGCTGCATCCATGTCCCTACAAAGGACACAAACTCATCCTTTTTATGGCTGCATAGTATTCCATGGTGTATATGTGCCACATTTTCTTAATCAATCTGTCACTGATGGACATTTGGGTTGATTCAAGTCTTTGCTATTGTGAATAGTGCTGCAATAAACATACGTGTGCATGTGTCTTTATAGCAGCATAATTTATAATCCTTTGGGTATATACCTAGTAATGGGATGGCTGGGTCATATGGTACATCTAGTTCTAGATCCTTGAGGAATCGCCATACTGTTTTCCATAATGGTTGAACTAGTTTACAATCCCACCAACAGTGTAAAAGTGTTCCTATTTCTCCACATCCTCTCCAGCACCTGTTGTTTCCTGACTTTTGAATGATCGCCATTCTAACTGGTGTGAGATGGTATCTCATTGTGGTTTTGATTTGCATTTCTCTGATGGCCAGTGATGATGAGCATTTTTCATGTGTCTGTTGGCTGTATGAATGTCTTCTTTTGAGAAATGTCTGTTCATATCCTTTGCCCACTTTTGATGGGGTTGTTTGTTTTCTTGTAAATTTGTTTGAGTTCTTTGTAGGTTCTGGATATTAGCCCTTTGTCAGATGAGTAGATTGCAAAAATTTTCTCCCATTCTGTAGGTTGCCTGTTCACTCTGATGGTAGTTTCTTTTGCTGTGCAGAAGCTCTTTAGTTTAATGAGATCCCATTTGTCAATTTTGGCTTTTGCTGCCGTTGCTTTTGGTGTTTTAGACATGAAGTCTTTGCCCATGCCTATGTCCTGAATGGTACTACCTAGGTTTTCCTCTAGGATTTTTATGGTATTAGGTCTAACATTTAAGTCTCTAATCCATCTTGAATTAATTTTCGTATAAGGAGTAAGGAAAGGATCCAGTTTCAGCTTTCTACTTATGGCTAGCCAATTTTCCCAGCACCATTTATTAAATAGGAATCCTTTCCCCATTTCTTGTTTCTCTCAGGTTTGTCAAAGATCAGATGGCTGTAGATGTGTGGTATTATTTCTGAGGACTCTGTTCTGTTCCATTGGTCTATATCTCTGTTTTGGTACCAGTACCATGCTGTTTTGGTTACTGTAGCCTTGTAGTATAGTTTGAAGTCAGGTAGCGTGATGCCTCCAGCTTTGTTCTTTTGACTTAGGATTGTCTTGGAGATCGGGCTCTTTTTGGTTCCATATGAACTTTAAAGCAGTTTTTCCAATTCTGTGAAGAAGCTCATTGGTAGCTTGATGGGGATGGCATTGAATCTATAAATTACCTTGGGCAGTATGGCCATTTTCACGATATTGATTCTTCCTATCCATGAGCATGGTATGTTCTTCCATTTGTTTGTGTCCTCTTTTTATTTCACTGAGCAGTGGTTTGTAGTTCTCCTTGAAGAGGTCCTTTACATCCCTTGTAAGTTGGATTCCTAGGTATTTTATTCTCTTTGAAGCAATTGTGAATGGAAGTTCATTCCTGATTTGGCTCTCTGTTTGACTGTCACTGGTGTATAAGAATGCTTGTGATTTTTGCACATTAATTTTGTATCCTGAGACTTTGCTGAAGTTGCTTATCAGCTTAAGGAGATTTTGGGCTGAGACAATGGGGTTTTCTAAATATACAATCATGTCGTCTGCAAACAGGGACAATTTGACTTCTTCTTTTCCTAACTGAATCCCTTGATTTCTTTCTCTTGCCTGATTGCCCTAGCCAGAACTTCCAACACTATGTTGAATAGGAGTGGTGAGAGAGGGCATCCCTGTCTTGTGCCAGTTTTCAAAGGAATTTTTCCAGTTTTGCCCATTCAGTATGATATTGGCTGTGGGTTTGTCATAAATAGCTCTTATGATTTTGAGGTACGTTCCATCAATACCGAATTTATTGAGCGTTTTTAGCATGAAGGGCTGTTGAATTTTGTCAAAAGCCTTTTCTGCATCTATTGAGATAATGATGTGGTTCTTGTCTTTGGTTCTGTTTATATGCTGGATTATGTTTATTGATTTGCGAATGTTGAACCAGCCTTGCATCCCAGGGATGAAGCCCACTTGATCATGGTGGATAAGCTTTTGATGTGCTGCTGAATCCGGTTTGCCAGTATTTTATTGAGGATTTTTGCATCGATGTTCATCAGGGATATTGGTCTAAAATTCTCTTTTTTGTTGTCTCTGCCAGGCTTTGGTATCAGGATGATGTTGGCCTCATAAAATGAGTTAGGAGGATTCCCTCTTTTTCTATTGATTGGAATAGTTTCAGAAGGAATGGTACCAGCTCCTCCTTGTACCTCTGGTAGAATTCAGCTGTGAATCCATCTGGTCCTGGACTTTTTGGTTGGTAGGCTATTAATTATTGCCTCAATTTCAGAGCCTACTATTGGTCTATTCAGGATTCAACTTCTTCCTGGTTTAGTCTTGGAAGAGTGTAAGTGTCCAGGAAATTATCCATTTCTTCTAGATTTTCCAGTTTATTTGCGTAGAGGTGTTTATAGTATTCTCTGATGGTAGTTTGTATTTCTGTGGGGTCAGTGGTGATATCCCTTTATCATTTTTAATTGCATCGATTTGATTCTTCTCTCTTTTCTTCTTTATTAATCTTGCTAGTGGTCTGTCAATTTTGTTGATCTTTTCAAAAACCAACTCCTGGATTCATTGATTTTTTGGAGGGTGTTTTGTGTCTCTATCTCCTTCAGTTCTGCTCTGATCTTAGTTATTTCTTGCCTTCTGCTAGCTTTCGAATGTGTTTGCTCTTGCTTCTCTAGTTCTTTTAATTGCGATGTTAGAGTGTCAATTTTAGATCTTTCCTGCTTTCTCTTGTGGGCATTTAGTGCTATAAATTTCCTCTACACACTGCTTTAAATGTGTCCCAGAGATTCTGGTATGTTGTATCTTTGTTCTCATTGGTTTCAAAGAACATCTTTATTTCTGCCTTCATTTTGTTATGTACCCAGTAGTCATTCAGGAGCAGGTTGTTCAGTTTCCATGTAGTTGAGCGGTTTTGATTGAGTTTCTTAGTCCTGAGTTCTAATTTGATTGCACTGTGGTCTGAGAGACAGTTTGTTATAATTTCTGTTCTTGTACATTTGCTGAGGGTGCTTTACTTCCAATTCGTGGTCAATTTTGGAGTAATGCGATGTGGTGCTGAGAAGAATGTATATTCTGTTGATTTGGGGTGGAGAGTTCTATAGATGTCTATTAGGTCTGCTTGCTGCAGAGATGAGTTCAATTCCTGGATATCCTTGTTAACTTTCTGTCTCGTTGATCTGTCTAATGTTGACAGTGGAGTGTTGAAGTCTCCCATTATTATTGTATGGGAGTCTAAGTCTCTTTGTAAGTCTCTAAGGACTTGCTTTATGAATTTGGGTGCTCCTGTATTGGGTGCATATATATTTAGGATAGTTAGCTCTTCCTGTTGAATTGATCCCTTTACCATTATGTAATGGCCTTCTTTGTCTCTTTTGATCTTTGATGGTTTAAAGTCTGTTTTATCAGAGACTAGTATTGCAACCCCCGCTTTTTTTTGTTCTCCATTTGCTTGGTAGATCTTCCTCCATCCCTTTATTTTGAGCCTATGCATGTCTCTGCGGGTGAGATGGGTCTCCTGAATACAGCAGACTGATGGGTCTTGACTCTTTATCCAGTTTGCCAGTCTGTGTCTTTTAATTGGAGCATTTAGTCCATTTACATTTAAGGTTAAGATTGTTATGTGTGAACTTGATCCTGCCATTATGATATTAACTGGTTATTTTGCTCGTTAGTTGATGCAGTTTATTCCTAGCCTTGATGGTCTTTACATTTTGGCATGTTTTTGCAATGGCTGGTACCGGTTGTTCCTTTCCATGTTTAGTGCTTCCTTCAGGGTCTCTTGTAAGGCAGGCCTAGTGGTGACAAAATCCCTAAGCATTTGCTTATCTGTAAAGGATTTTATTTCTCCTTCACTTATGAAACTTAGTTTGGCTGGATATAAAATCCTGGGTTTAAAATTCTTTTCTTTAAGAATGTTGAATATTGGCCCCCACTCTCTTCTGGCTTGAAGAGTTTCTGCCGAGAGATCTGCTGTTAGTCTGATGGGCTTCCCTTTGTGGGTAACCCGACCTTTCTCTCTGGCTGCCCTTAAGATTTTCCTTCATTTCAACTTTGGTGAATCTGGCAATTATGTGTCTTGGAGTTGCTCTTCTCGAGGAGTATCTTTGTAAGTCTCTAAGGACTTGCTTTATGAATCTGGGTGCTCCTGTATTGGGTGCATATATATTTAGGATAGTTAGCTCTTCCTGTTGAATTGATCCCTTTACCATTATGTAATGGCCTTCTTTGTCTCTTTTGATCTTTGATGGTTTAAAGTCTGTTTTATCAGAGACTAGTATTGCAACCCCGCTTTTTTTGTTCTCCATTTGCTTGGTAAATCTTCCTCCATCCCTTTATTTTGAGCCTATGTATGTCTCTGCGTGAGATGGGTCTCCTGAATACAGCAGACTGATGGGTCTTGACTCTTTATCCAGTTTGCCAGTCTGTGTCTTTTAATTGGAGCATTTAGTCCATTTACATTTAAGGTTAAGATTGTTATGTGTGAACTTGATCCTGCCATTATGATATTAACTGGTTATTTTGCTCGTTAGTTGATGCAGTTTCTTCCTAGCCTTGATGGTCTTTACATTTTGGCATGTTTTTGCAATGGCTGGTACCGGTTGTTCCTTTCCATGTTTAGTGCTTCCTTCAGGGTCTCTTGTAAGGCAGGCCTAGTGGTGACAAAATCTAAGCATTTGCTTATCTGTAAAGGATTTTATTTCTCCTTCACTTATGAAACTTAGTTTGGCTGGATATAAAATCCTGGGTTTAAAATTCTTTTCTTTAAGAATGTTGAATATTGGCCCCACTCTCTGGCTTGAAGAGTTTCTGCCGAGAGATCTGCTGTTAGTCTGATGGGCTTCCCTTTGTGGGTAACCCGACCTTTCTCTCTGGCTGCCCTTAAGATTTTTCCTTCATTTCAACTTTGGTGAATCTGGCAATTATGTGTCTTGGAGTTGCTCTTCTCGAGGAGTATCTTTGTATGCTTCTGTATTTCCTGGATTTGAATGTTGGCCTGCCCTACTAGGTTGGGAAGTTCTCCTGGATGATATCCTGAAGAGTGTTTTCCAACTTGGTTCCATTTTCCCCTCACTTTCAGGCACCCCAATCAGACGTAGATTTGGTCTTTTACATAATCCCATACTTCTTGCAGGCTTTGTTCATTTCTTTTCTTCTTTTTCTTTTGGTTTCTCTTCTCGCTTCATTTCATTCATTTGATCCTCCATCGCTGACATTCTTTCTTCCAGTTGATCGAGTCGGTTACTGAAGCTTGTGCATTTGTCACGATTTCTCGTGCCATGGTTTTCGTCTCTTTCATTTCGTTTGTGAGCTTCTCTGCATTAATTACTCTAGCCATCAATTCTTCCACTTTTTTCAAGATTTTTAGTTTCTTTGCGCTGGGTACGTAATTCCTCCTTTAGCTCTGAGAAATTTGATGGACTGAAGCCTTCTTCTCTCATCTCGTCAAGTCATTCTCCGTCCAGCTTTGATCCGTTGCTGGCGATGAGCTGCGCTCCTTTGCCGGGGAGATGCGCTATTATTTTGAATTCCCAGCTTTTCTGCCCTGCTTTTTCCCCATCTTTGTGGTTTTATCTGCCTCTGGTCTTTGATGATGGTGATGTACTGATGGGGTTTTGGTGTAGGTGTCCTTCCTGTTTGATAGCTTTCCTTCTAACAGTCAGGATCCTCAGCTGTAGGTTGTAGCTGTAGGAGATTGCTTGAGGTCCACTCCAGACCCTGTTTGCCTGGGTATCAGCAGCAGAGGCTGCAGAAGATAGAATATTTCTGAACAGCGAGTGTACCTGTCTGATTCTTGCTTTGGAAGCTTCCTCTCAGGGGTGTACTCCACCCTGTGAGGTGTGGGGTGTCAGACTGCCCCTAGTGGGGATGTCTCCCAGTTAGGCTACTCAGGGTCAGGGACCCACTTGAGCAGGAGTCTGTCCCTTCTCAGATCTCAACCTCCGTGTTGGGAGATCCACTGCTCTCTTCAAAGCTGTCAGACAGAGTCGTTTGCGTCTGCAGAGCTGCTGCGTTTGTTATTATTTACTGTGCCCTGTCCCCAGAGGTGGAGTCTACAGAGACAGGCAGGTTTCCTTGAGCTGCTGTGAGCTCCACCCAGTTCGAGCTTCCCAGCAGCTTTGTTTACCTACTTAAGCCTCAGCAATGGCGGGCGCCTCCCCAGCCTCGCTGCTGCCTTGCCGGTAGATCACAGACTGCTGTGCTAGCAATGAGGGAGGCTCCGTGTGTGGGACCCTCCCGCCAGGTGTGGGATATGATCTCCTGGTGTGCCTGTCAAAACTTTGAAGCACGACAGTTCCATAGTGATTTAAATAAATAAATAAAGGCCAGGTTGACTTAGTGGGCGAAGGAGAACTCCTAGATTGATTGTATCCAAATAAAGTTTTCAGAAGGCGCGGTGGCTCACGCCTGTAATCCCAGCACTTTGGGAGGCCGAGGAGGGCCAGCCTGGGCAACATGGTGAAATCCGTCGCTACTATAAACACAAAAATTAGCCGGGCATGGTGGCGTCTGTAATTCCAGCTCCTCAGAAGGCTGAGGCAGGAGACTCGTTTGAACCCGGGAGGCAGAAGTTTCAGTGAGCGAGATGGAGCCACTTTTTTTCTTTTCTTTTTTGTTGGAGACAGGGCCCCACTCTGTGGCCTGGGTTGGGCGCAGTGGCGCAATCTCGGCTCTCTGCAGCTCCACTTCCCGGGTTCAGGTGATCCTCCACCTCAGCTTCCTGAGTAGCTGGAACTATACAGGCTTGCGCCACTACGCCCTGCTAATGTTTGTTTGTTTGTTTGTTTTGGTATTTTTGTAGAGATGAGGATTGCCCTGCCTGGCAGATAACGTTTTCTGGAGAGGTGACTTAGAGGGAAGGAACAAACAATATTGAAAAGTGCGGAAAGGAGGTTAATTTAGCAAAGGAGAAAGTCAAAGGAATTTCTGCTGGGAGAAACTCTTTCCTGATTTTGTTAACAACGAAGAGTTTAAGGGACAGAGAAACATGTGCTTAGGTAGATAGAAATCATGAGTTAAGGTGTGATGATTAGGACACTAGTCCTATGAGATACTGTGAGGTAAAATAAGTCAAATAAGTTTGGGAAATGCTACTTCGTCCTTTGTGTTTAATTTTGCTTTAATTGGCCTTTCACAAAATGAATTTATCACAGAATTATTTTCCCCATAAATTAAGAACCCGTACAATACCCCTTGGGAGAACACTGAGCTGATAGTAATAGGAAATAAGGGCTACTAATTAATGGATCGCTACCATAATCATTGGTTCTTTGGGACAAAAAAAGATTAGATTTAGGTCATCTATTTTATTCTGTCCTCTTACATTATTTAGTTATAAAGATTCACTGAATTGAAAGAAGATTTACCTTTCACTATTGTTATATTCCTGGAATACAAGATTCTTCTAAATCCAGGTCATGAAAGTAAGACCTCTTCATGTAGAATCCTCAGACCTTGCATAATTGTCAGCAAGTAGCAAGTACTCTTACATAATTTTGGCTCTTAAAGATTCTTCTTCGGGTGCTTCTTTGCTTACTTTATAAACATTCACAAGACTTCCAATTTGGAATTGAGCCAGATAAAGTCTTCTTAAATATGCTTAATTTCTAGTGAAGCTATTGAGCGGCCTTTCCTAATAAAGAATTAGGAAGGATTCTTAAAGCCTTTGAAAATTTAGTTTATAAACATTTTAGGTCCAAAAGGAAATTTAAGGTTTAGAAGGTTAAACTATCCACTCATCTACATGAGAAAAGCTTAAGATAAGTCAAATAGACCAAATGGTACCAACTAAATAAAACATAATATATTTATTCTCTTTTCATTTGGGGGCATAATATTTCTGGCAAAGCCTTAGTTGTATATTCTGCCTGTACATACTTGTATTCTCTAGTATGCCTATAGAAGAACAGTAGATGTGAGTTAGATTTTCATGTATATTGGGCTAATGTCAACTTAGAGATGAAACAGAGTTTTTGTATTTACTTGCAGATTTTCTAAAACCTTTTTACTGTTTCAGAACAGTACTAAATTTTACAGTCTAAGTTGGTAGACAGCTCTTTCTCATATTACTGGCAAAGAGACCGTGACATTTTTGGTCCTCAGTGAAAGACTGTTATAGGACTACAAGTTTGATGCTAACATTTTAAAGTTTCACTGAAGTGAAGTGAATTAGCCATAAAATTATTAGAGTTCTGGAATCTTCCTTCTACATCCATGTGATGAAGGTAATCTTTTTTTCCCATGGAATTGCCAGACCCTATACAGTTTTGAATAGCACTTGTATTTTGTCTCGAAGGCATTTTGTGCTAAGTTTGTAGGTTTACAAATTTTCCAATTTATAATTAAGCTTCAAGCTATTTCTTAAATATGTTGTAAGAAAAGGCATTAATAAAGAAAGGATTCTTTTAAATCCTTTAAAACTTGGTCAAAAAGACCTTTTAGTGATGTAATCTAAAATGAAAGCAACAAATTGGAGTTAAGAACATGAAATAAGTGAATTATTCTCCATACTCTTAAAAAGTATAAAGGATTTTACTATCATGTTAAAATGATTGTATGACTTTACTAGTAGCATAATTATAAGAGGGCAAAAAAAATCCTTTAAGTTGTATTATTCTTATGCAAATAATAGATATCACAATTATTTAGACAGAAGTTATTTTAAACATGACTTTGTGAATTATGTAGTCTAGATTCAATAGCTAACTTAATCTGCTTTTTTTAAATGATAGGAGCAACACTTATAAGGTCTTAAAGAGTGTATCTTTAATACAGTGTTTTGTAAAATGTTTATTTTAATTTCAGACTTACAAAAAGGTTGCCAGGATAATACAAAGAATTCCTTTACATTCAGATTTCCCAAATGTTAATATCTGACCACATTTTGACTTTTGCTTTCTCTCTCTCCTTCTTTGAAAAATTTTATTTTTTCTTAAACTGAAAATAGTCTGCAGACACTCTTATGTATTTCAGTGTATATTTCCTAAAAACAAAGACATTCTCTTGCAAAACCACAATACAGCTATATAAATTGGGAAGTTTAAGTCATATAGTAATAGTATTGGATAGTAGACTTCAGTCAGATTTCACCAAATTATCCCACGAATGTCTTTTATATCCAAAAATGCTGATTATGTATTAATTTCAGTTTCACTTAATGTCTATTTAGACTCCTTTAGACTAAGTCATTTCCTGGCTTTTGCACTTCCTCACATGGCACTTTTGAAAAGTGCAGACCAGTTATTTTGTAGACTGTCCCTCAGTTTGGGTTTGTGTAATATTTCCTTGTCATTAGGTTTAAGTTATATGCCAGACTAAAAAAAAAAAAAAAAAAGCAGAATTGCATAAGATGTGATTTTACAAGAAATCAAATTTCTATTTATAACTCTGAGAATCAATCTAATTATTTAATTGCTATATTTGCCTCAAACAGAATATTCATCTCCAGCTTCCCAGAAGAAAAGACACTCTTAGGAGATTATATGTATTTCTTAATGAACTAACTTGGTTTAATTATGGAGGAACTTGTTAGTTTTAGATGGTTTATGGAATCACACAGATCGTTCTAATATTTACTAAGGTAAATAAAAGGTATGACAGTCTAGAACACAAAGCAGTTTCTCAGAAAGCTTCTTTCCAGTTTTTAACGGAAGTTAATTCCTTTTTCACCGTTGCCCTCTATGGGCTTCCAAATATCACTTTGGCAATTCCACAAGAACAGACTTAGCGACAGGCTTCTTGAAGGGAAAGATGTAACTCTGTGAGATGAATTAACAGAACCCAAAGCAGTTTCTCAGAAAGCTGCTTTCCATTTTTTAATGGAAGATATTTCCTTTTTCACCACAGCCCTCTAAGGGCTTCCAATTATCACTTTGCCAATTCCAAAAGAACAGCCTTAGCGAAAGGCTTCTTGAAGGGAAAGATGTAAATCTGTTACATGAATTATCAGAACACAAAGCAGTTTTTCAGAAAGCTTCTTTCCAGTTTTTAACCGAAGATATTACCTTTTTAACCATAGCCCTCTATTGGCTTCCAAATATCACTTTGCCATTTCCACAAGAACAATCTTAGAGAAAGGCTTCTTGCAGGGAAAGCTGTAACTCTGTGAGATGAATTAACAGAACACAAAGCAGTTTCTCAGAAAGCTTCTTTCCAGTTTTTAACCGAAGATATTTCCTTTTTCACCATAGCCCTCTATGGGCTTCCAAATATCACTTTGCCAATTCCACAAGAACAGCTTTAGCGAAAGGCTTCTTGAAGGGAAAGATGTAACTCTGTGAGATGAATTAA
>JAKFHT010001678.1:0-25040 GCA_023783455.1 Erythrocebus patas
GTATGTTACTGTTTGAGCCCGTCTGTTCCTGTTTGAGTCCAGTTTGAGCCATTCAAAAAGGGTGTGATCCGGTCTAGTCCGGTTTGAGTCCGGTTTCAGCCTGTCAAAACCGGTTTGAGCCTGTTTGTTCCAGTTTGAGTCCTTTTTGAGTCAGTCAAAACAGGTTTGAGCCGGTCTGGTCCGGTTTGAGTCCGGTTTGAGACGGTCAAAACCGGTTTGAGCCGGTCTGGCCTGGTTTGAGTCCGGTTTGAGCAGGTCCAAACCGTTTTCAGCTGGTCTGGACCGGATAAATATGGTCAAAACCAGTTTGAGTCTGTTTGAGCCGGTCAAAACCGGTTTGAGCCGGTCTGGTCGGGTTTGAGTCCAGTTTGAGCCGGTCAAAACCGGTTTGAGCAGGTCTGGCCTGGTTTGATCTGGTCAAAACCCGTATGAGAGCGGTTTGAGCCGGTGAAAACCGGTTTGAGATGTTCTGGTCCGGTTTGAGCCGGTTTGAGCCATTCTGGTCTGGTGTGAGACGGTTTGAGCTGGTCTGTTCCTGTTTGAGCCGGTCTGTTCCTGTTTGAGTCCGGTTTGAACCGTTCAAAACCAGTTTGTGTTGGTCTAGTCCGGTTTGAGTCCGGTTTGAGCCAGTCAGAATCGATTGGAGACGGCCTGGCCTGCTTTGATCTGGTCAAAACCCGTATGAGTACGGTTTGAGGCGGTGAAAGCCGGTTTGAGATGTTCTGGTCAGGTTTGAGGCAGTTTGAGCCGGTCTGGTCTGGCTTGAGCCGGTTTGAGCCGGTCTGTTACTGTTTGAGCCGGTCTGTTCCTGTTTGAGTCCAGTTTGAGCCATTCAAAACCGGTGTGAGCCGGTCTAGTCCGGTTTGAGTCCGGTTTCAGCCGGTCAAAACCGGTTTGAGCCTGTTTGTTCCGGTTTGAGTCCTTTTTGAGCCAGTCAAAACAGGTTTGAGCCGGTCTGGTCCGGTTTGAGTCCGGTTTGAGCCGGTCAAAACCGGTTTGAGCCGGTCTGGCCTGGTTTGAGTCCGGTTTCAGCCGGTCAAAACCGGTTTGAGCTGGTCTGGTCCGGAAAAATACGGTCAAAACCAGTTTGAGTCTGTTTGAGCCGGTCAAAACCGGTTTGAGCCGGGCTGGTCGGGTTTGAGTCCAGTTTGAGCCGGTCAAAATTGGTTTGAGCCGGTCTGGCCTGGTTTGATTTGGTCAAAACCCGTTTGAGTCCGGTTTCAGCTGGTCAAAACCGGTTTGAGCCGGTCTGGCCTGGATTCATCCGGTTTGAGCCGGTCCAGTCATATTTTAGTCCGGTTTGAGCCAGTCAAAACCAGTTTCAGCCGGTCTGGTTCGGTTTGAGCCTGTCTTGTCCGGTTTGATCCTGTCAAAACCGATTGAAACCGGTCTGGGCCGGTTTGAGTCTGGTTTCAGCCAGTCAAAACCGGTTTGAGCCGGTCTGGCCTGGTTTGATCTGGTCAAAACCCGTATGAGACCGGTTTGAGCCGGTGAAACCAGTTTGAGATGTTCTGGTCCGGTTTGAGCCGGTTTGAGCCGTTCTGGTCTGGTGTGAGCCGGTTTGAGCTCGTCTGTTCCTGTTTGAGCTGTCTGTTCCTGTTTGAGTCCGGTTTGAGCCGTTCAAAACCGGTTTGAGCCGGTCTAGTCCGGTTTGAGTCCGGTTTGAGCCAGTCAAAATCGATTGGAGACGGTCTGGCCTGCTTTGATCTGGTCAAAACCCGTATGAGTACGGTTTGAGGCGGTGAAAGCCGGTTTGAGATGTTCTGGTCAGGTTTGAGGCAGTTTGAGCCGGTCTGGTCTGGCTTGAGCCGGTTTGAGCCGGTCTGTTACTGTTTGAGCCGGTCTGTTCCTGTTTGAGTCCAGTTTGAGCCATTCAAAACCGGTGTGAGCCGGTCTAGTCCGGTTTGAGTCCGGTTTCAGCCGGTCAAAACCGGTTTGAGCCTGTTTGTTCCGGTTTGAGTCCTTTTTGAGCCAGTCAAAACAGGTTTGAGCCGGTCTGGTCCGCTTTGAGTCCGGTTTGAGCCAGTCAAAACCGGTTTGATCCGGTCTGGCCTGGTTTGAGTCCGGTTTGAGCAGGTCCAAATCGTTTTGAGCTGATCTGGTCCGGAAAAATACGGTCAAAACCAGTTTGCGTCTGTTTGAGCCGGTCAAAACCGGTTTGAGCCGGGCTGGTCGGGTTTGAGTCCAGTTTGATCCGGTCAAAATTGGTTTGAGCCGGTCTGGCCTGGTTTGATTTGGACAAAACCCGTTTGAATCCGGTTTGAGCTGGTCAAACCGGTTTGAGCCGTTCTGGCCTGGATTCATCCGGTTTGAGCCGGTCCAGTCATGTTTTATTCCGGTTTGAGCCAGTCAAAACCGGTTTCAGCCGGTCTGGTTCGGTTTGAGCCGGTCTTGTCCGGTTTCAGCCTGTCAAAACCGATTGAAACCGGTCTGGGCTGGTTTGAGTCCAGTTTCAGCCAGTCAAAACCGGTTTGAGCCGGTCTGGCCTGGTTTGATCAGGTCAAAACCCGAATGAGACCGGTTTGAGCCGGTGAAAACCAGTTTGAGATGTTCTGGTCCGGTTTGAGCCAGTTTGAGCCGTTCTGGTCTGGTGTGAGCCTGTTTGAGCTGGTCTGTTCCTGCTTGAGCCTGTCTGTTCCTGTTTGAGTCCGGTTTGAGCCATTCAAAACCGGTTTGAGCCGGTCTAGTCCGGTTTGAGTCCGGTTTGAGCCAGTCAAAATCGATTGGAGAGGGTCTGGCCTGGTTTGATCTGGTCAAAACCCGTATGAGTACGGTTTGAGCCGGTGAAAACCGGTTTGAGATGTTCTGGTCCGGTTTGAGCCAGTATGAGATGGTCTGGTCTGGCTTGAGCCTTATTGAGCCGGTATGTTACTGTTTGAGCCCGTCTGTTCCTGTTTGAGTCCAGTTTGAGCCATTCAAAAAGGGTGTGATCCGGTCTAGTCCGGTTTGAGTCCGGTTTCAGCCTGTCAAAACCGGTTTGAGCCTGTTTGTTCCAGTTTGAGTCCTTTTTGAGCCAGTCGAAACAGGTTTGAGCCGGTCTGGTCCGGTTTGAGTCCGGTTTGAGACGGTCAAAACCGGTTTGAGCCGGTCTGGCCTGGTTTGAGTCCGGTTTGAGCAGGTCCAAACCGTTTTCAGCTGGTCTGGACCGGATAAATATGGTCAAAACCAGTTTGAGTCTGTTTGAGCCGGTCAAAACCGGTTTGAGCCGGTCTGGTCGGGTTTGAGTCCAGTTTGAGCCGGTCAAAACCGGTTTGAGCAGGTCTGGCCTGGTTTGATCTGGTCAAAACCCGTATGAGACGGGTTTGAGCCGGTGAAAACCGGTTTGAGATGTTCTGGTCCGGTTTGAGCCGGTTTGAGCCATTCTGGTCTGGTGTGAGACGGTTTGAGCTGGTCTGTTCCTGTTTGAGCCGGTCTGTTCCTGTTTGAGTCCGGTTTGAACCGTTCAAAACCAGTTTGTGTTGGTCTAGTCCGGTTTGAGTCCGGTTTGAGCCAGTCAGAATCGATTGGAGACGGCCTGGCCTGCTTTGATCTGGTCAAAACCCGTATGAGTACGGTTTGAGGCGGTGAAAGCCGGTTTGAGATGTTCTGGTCAGGTTTGAGGCAGTTTGAGCCGGTCTGGTCTGGCTTGAGCCGGTTTGAGCCGGTCTGTTACAGTTTGAGCCGGTCTGTTCCTGTTTGAGTCCAGTTTGAGCCATTGAAAACCGGTGTGAGCCGGTCTAGTCCGGTTTGAGTCCGGTTTCAGCCGGTCAAAACCGGTTTGAGCCTGTTTGTTCCGGTTTGAGTCCTTTTTGAGCCAGTCAAAACAGGTTTGAGCCGGTCTGGTCCGGTTTGAGTCCGGTTTGAGCCGGTCAAAACCGGTTTGAGCCGGTCTGGCCTGGTTTGAGTCCGGTTTGAGCAGGTCAAACCGTTTTGAGCTGATCTGGTCTGGAAAAATACGGTCAAAACCAGTTTGAGTCTGTTTGAGCCGGTCAAAACCGGTTTGAGCCGGTCTGGTCGGGTTTGAGTCCAGTTTGAGCCGGTCAAAATTGGTTTGAGCTGGTCTGGCCTGGTTTGATTTGGTCAAAACACGTTTGAGTTCGGTGTGAGCTTGTCAAAACCGGTTTGAGCGGTCTGGCCTGGTTGATCCGGTTTGAGCCGGTCCAGTCATGTTTTAGTCGGTTTGAGCCAGTCAAAACCGGTTTCAGCCGGTCTGGTTCGGTTTGAGCGGTCTGGTCGGGTTTGAGTCCGTTTGAGCCTGTCAAAACCGATTGAAACCGGTCTGGGCGGTTTGAGTCCGGTTTCAGCCAGTCAAAACCGGTATGAGCCGGTCTGGCCTGGTTTGATCAGCTCAAAACCCGTATGAGACCGGTTTGAGCCGGTGAAACCAGTTTGAGATGTTCTGGTCCGGTTTGAGCCGGTTTGAGCCATTCTGGTCTGGTGTGAGCCGGTTTGAGCTGGTCTGTTCCTGCTTGAGCCTGTCTGTTCCTGTTTGAGTCCGGTTTGAGCTGTTCAAAACCGGTTTGAGCCGGTCTAGTCGGTTTGAGTCGGTTTGAGCCAGTCAAAATCGATTGGAGAGGGTCTGGCCTGGTTTGATCTGGTCAAAACCCGTATGAGACCGGTTTGAGCCGTGAAAACCGATTTGAGATGTTCTGGTCCGGTTTGAGCCAGTTTGAGCCGGTCTGGTCTGGCTTGAGCCGGTTTGAGCCGGTCTGTTACTGTTTGAGCCGGTCTGTTCCTGTTTGAGTCCAGTTTGAGCCATTCAAAACCGGTGTGAGCCGGTCTAGTCCGGTTTGAGTCCGGTTTCAGCTGGTCAAAACCGGTTTGAGCCTGTTTGTTCGGTTTGAGTCCTTTTGAGCCAGTCGAAACAGGTTTGAGCCGGTCTGGTCCGGTTTGAGTCGGTTTGAGCCGGTCAAAACCGGTTTGAGCGGTCTGGCCTGGTTTGAGTCCGGTTTGAGCAGGTCCAAACCGTTTTGAGCTGGTCTGGTCCGGATAAATATGGTCAAAACCGGTTTGAGTCTGTTTGAGCGGTCAAAACCGGTTTGAGCGGTCTGGTCGGGTTTGAGTCCAGTTTGAGCGGTCAAAACCGGTTTGAGCTGGTCTGGCCTGGTTTGATTTGGTCAAAACCCGTTTGAGTCGGTTTGAGCTGGTCAAAACCGGTTTGAGCCGTCTGGCCTGGTTGATCCGGTTTGAGCCGGTCAGTCATGTTTTAGTCCGGTTTGAGCCAGTCAAAACCGGTTTCAGCCGGTCTGGTTCGGTTTGAGCCGGTCTTGTCCGGTTTGAGCCTGTCAAAACCGATTGAAACCGGTCTGGGCGGTTTGAGTCGGTTTCAGCCAGTCAAAACCGGTTTGAGCGGTCTGGCCTGGTTTGATCTGGTCAAAACCCGTATGAGACCGGTTTGAGCCGGTGAAACCAGTTTGAGATGTTCTGGTCGGTTTGAGCGGTTTGAGCCGTTCTGGTCTGGTGTGAGCCGGTTTGAGCTGGTCTGTTCCTGCTTGAGCCTGTCTGTTCCTGTTTGAGTCCGGTTTGAGCTGTTCAAAACCGGTTTGAGCCGGTCTAGTCCGGTTTGAGTCCGGTTTGAGCCAGTCAAAATCGATTGAGAGGGTCTGGCCTGGTTTGATCTGGTCAAAACCGTTTGAGTCCGGTTTGAGCCGGTGAAAACCGGTTTGAGATGTTCTGGTCGGTTTGAGCCAGTTTGAGCCGGTCTGGTCTGGCTTGAGCCGGTTTGAGCCGGTCTGTTACTGTTTGAGCCTGTCTGTTCCTGTTTGAGTCCAGTTTGAGCCATTCAAAACCGGTGTGAGCGGTCTAGTCGGTTTGAGTCCGGTTTCAGCTGGTCAAAACCGGTTTGAGCCTGTTTGTTCCGGTTTGAGTCCTTTTTGAGCCAGTCGAAACAGGTTTGAGCCGGTCTGGTCCGGTTTGAGTCCGGTTTGAGCCGGTCAAAACCGGTTTGAGCCGGTCTGGCCTGGTTTGAGTCCGGTTTGAGCAGGTCCAAACCGTTTTGAGCTGGTCTGGTCCGGATAAATATGGTCAAAACCGGTTTGAGTCTGTTTGAGCCGTTCAAAACCGGTTTGAGCCGGTCTGGTCGGGTTTGAGTCCAGTTTGAGCCGGTCAAAATTGGTTTGAGCCGGTCTGGCCTGGATTGATCCGGTTTGAGCCGGTCCAGTCATATTTTAGTCCGGTTTGAGCCAGTCAAAACCGGTTTCAGCCGGTCTGGTTCGGTTTGAGCCTGTCTGGACCGGTTTGAGCCTGTCAAAACCGATTGAAACCGGTCTGGGCCGGTTTGAGTCCGGTTTCAGCCAGTCAAAACCGGTTTGAGCCTGTCTGGCCTGGTTTGATGTGGTCAAAACCCGTATGAGACCGGTTTGAGCCGGTGAAAACCGGTTTGAGATGTTCTGGTCCGGTTTGAGCTGGTTTGAGCCGTTCTGGTCTGGTGTGAGTCGGTTTGAACTGGTCTGTTCCTGTTTGAGCTGTCTGTTCCTCTTTGAGTCCGGTTTGAGCCGTTCAAAACCGGTTTGAGCCGGTCTAGTCCGGTTTGAGTCCGGTTTGAGCCAGTCAAAATCGATTGGAGACGGTCTGGCCTGCTTTGATCTGGTCAAAACCCGTATGAGTACGGTTTGAGGTGGTGAAAGCCGGTTTGAGATGTTCTGGTCAGGTTTGAGGCAGTTTGAGCCGGTCTGGTCTGGCTTGAGCCGGTTTGAGCCGGTCTGTTACTGTTTGAGCCGGTCTGTTCCTGTTTGAGTCCAGTTTGAGCCATTCAAAACCGGTGTGAGCCGGTCTAGTCTGGTTTGAGTCAGGTTTCAGGCAGTCAAAACCGGTTTGAGCCTGTTTGTTCCGGTTTGAGTCCTTTTTGAGCCAGTCGAAACAGGTTTGAGCCGGTCTGGTCCGGTTTGAGTCCGGTTTGAGCCCGTCAAAACCGGTTTGAGCCGGTCTGGCCTGGTTTGAGTCCGGTTTGAGCAGGTCAAAACCGTTTTGAACTGCTCTGGTCCCGATAAATATGGTCAAAACCGGTTTGACTCTGTTTGAGCCGGTCAAAACCGGTTTGAGCCGGTCTGGTCGGGTTTGAGTCCAGTTTCAGCCGGTCAAAACCGGTTTGAGCAGGTCTGGCCTGGTTGCACTGGTCAAAACTCGTATGAGACCGGTTTCAGCTGGTGAAAACCGGTTTGAGATGTTCTGGTCCGGTTTCAGCTGGTTTGAGCCATTCTGGTCTGGTGTGAGCCGGTTTGAGCTGGTCTGTTCCTGTTTGAGCCGGTCTGTTCCTGTTTGAGTTTGTTTTGAACCGTTCAAAACCAGTTTGAGTTGGTCTAGTCCGGTATGAGTCCGGTTTGAGCCAGTCAAAATCGATTGGAGACGGTCTGGCCTGCTTTGATCTGGTCAAAACCCGTATGAGTACGGTTTGAGGCGGTGAAAGCCGGTTTGAGATGTTCTGGTCACGTTTGAGGCAGTTTGAGCCGGTCTGGTCTGGCTTGAGCCGGTTTAGCCGGTCTGTTACTGTTTGAGCCGGTCTGGTCCTGTTTGAGTCCAGTTTGAGCCATTCAAACCCGGTGTGAGCCCGTCTAGTCCGGTTTGAGTCCGGTTTCAGCCGGTCAAAACCGGTTTGAGCCTGTTTGTTCCGGTTTGAGTCCTTTTTGAGCCAGTCGAAACAGGTTTGAGCCGGTCTGGTCCGGTTTGAGTCCGGTTTGAGCACGTCAAAACCGGTTTGAGCCGGTCTGGCCTGGTTTGAGTCTGGTTTGAGCAGGTCAAAACCGTTTTGAGCTGATCTGGTCCGGAAAAATACGGTCAAAACCTGTTTGAGTCTGTTTGAGCCGGTCAAAACCGGTTTGAGCCGGGCTGGTCGGGTTTGAGTCCAGTTTGAGCCGGTCAAAATTTGTTTGAGCCGGTCTGGCCTGGTTTGATTTGGTCAAAACCCGTTTGAGTCCGGTTTGAGCTGGTCAAAACCGGTTTGAGCCGGTCTGGACTGGAATGATACGTTTTGAGCCGGTCCAGTCATATTTTAGTCCGGTTTGAGCCAGTCAAAACCGGTTTCAGCTGGTCTGGTTCGGTTTGAGCCGGTCTTGTCTGGTTTGAGCCTGTCAAAACCGATTGAAACAGCTCTGGGCCGGTTTGAGTCTGTTTGAGCCGGTCAAAACCGGTTTGAGACGGTCTGGCCTGCTTTGATCTGGTCAAAACCCGTATGAGACCGGTTTGAGCCGGTGAAAACCGGTTTGAGATGTTCTGGTCCGGTTTGAGCCAGTATGAGACGGTCTGGTCTGGCTTGAGCCGGATTGAGCCGGTCTGTTACTGTTTGAGCCGGTCTGTTCCTGTTTGAGTCCAGTTTGAGACATTCAAAACCGGTGTGAGCCGGTCTAGTCCGGTTTGAGTCCGGTTTCAGCCTGTCAAAACCGGTTTGAGCCTGTTTGTTCCGGTTTGAGTCCTTTTTGAGCCAGTCGAAACAGGTTTGAGCCGGTCTGGTCCGGTTTGAGTCCAGTTTGAGCCGGTCAAAACCGGTTTGAGCCGGTCTGGTCGGTTTGAGTCCAGTTTGAGCCGGTCAAAACCGGTTTGAGCCGGTCTGGCCTGGTTTGATCTGGTCAAAACCCGTATGAGATGGGTTTGAGCCGGTGAAAACCGGTTTGAGATGTTCTGGTCCGGTTTGAGCCGGTTTGAGCCATTCTGGTCTGGTGTGAGCCGGTTTGAGCTGGTCTGTTCCTGTTTGAGCCGGTCTGTTCCTGTTTGAGTCCAGTTTGAGCCGTTCAAAACCGGTTTGAGCCGGTCTAGTCCGGTTTGAGTCCGGTTTGAGCCAGTCAAAATCGATTGGAGACGGTCTGGCCTGCTTTGATCTGGTCAAAACCCATATGAGTACGGTTTGAGGCGGTGAAAGCCGGTTTGAGATGTTCTGGTCAGGTTTGAGGCAGTTTGAGCCGGTGTGGTCTGGCTTGAGCCGGTTTGAGCCGGTCTGTTACTGCTTGAGCCGGTCTGTTCCTGTTTGAGTCCAGTTTGAGCCATTCAAAACCGGTTTGAGCCGGTCTGGTCGGGTTTGAGTCCAGTTTGAGCCGGTCAAAATTGGTTTGAGCCGGTCTGGCCTGGTTTGATTTGGTCAAAACCCGTTTGAGTCCGGTTTGAGCTGGTCAAAACCGGTTTGAGTCGGTCTGGCCTGGATTGATCCGGTTTGAGCCGGTCCGGTCATGTTTTAGTCCGGTTTGAGCTAGTCAAAACCGGTTTCAGCCGGTCTGGTTCGGTTTGAGCCGGTCTGGTCCGGTATGAGCCTGTCAAAACCGATTGAAACCGGTCTGGGCCGGTTTGAGTCCGGTTTCAGCCGGTCAAAACCGGTTTGAGCCGGTCTGGCCTGGTTTGATCTGGTCAAAACCCCTATGAGACCGGTTTGAGCCGTTGAAAACCGGTTTGAGATGTTCTGGTCCGGTTTGAGCCGGGCTGGTCGGGTTTGAGTCCAGTTTGAGCTGGTCTGGTTCGGTTTGAGCCGGTTTGAGCTGGTCTGTTCCTGTTTGAGCCGGTCTGTTCCTGTTTGAGTCCGGTTTGAGCCGTTCAAAACCGGTTTGAGCCGGTCTAGTCCGGTTTGAGTCCGGTTTGAGCCAGTCAAAATCGATTGGAGAGGGTCTGGCCTGCTTTGATCTGGTCAAAACCCGTATGAGTACGGTTTGAGCCGGTGAAAGCCGGTTTGAGATGTTCTGGTCAGGTTTGAGGCAGTTTGAGCCGGTCTGGTCTGGTGTGAGCGGTTTGAGCTGGTTTGAGCCGGTCTGTTACTGTTTGAGCCGGTCTGTTCCTGTTTGAGTCCAGTTTGAGCCATTCAAAACCGGTGTGAGCCGGTCTAGTCCGGTTTGAGTCCGGTTTCAGCCGGTCAAAACCGGTTTGAGCCTGTTTGTTCCGGTTTGAGTCCTTTTTGAGCCAGTCAAAACAGGTTTGAGCCGGTCTGGTCCGGTTTGAGTCCGGTTTGAGCCGGTCAAAACCGGTTTGAGCCGGTCTGGCCTGGTTTGAGTCTGGTTTGAGCAGGTCAAACCGTTTTGAGCTGATCTGGTCCGGAAAAATACGGTCAAAACCAGTTTGAGTCTGTTTGAGCCGGTCAAAACCGGTTTGAGCCGGTCTGGTCGGGTTTGAGTCCAGTTTGAGCTGGTCAAAACCGGTTTGAGCCGGTCTGGCCTGGTTTGATTTGGTCAAAACCCGTTTGAGTCCGGTTTGAGCTGGTCAAAACCGGTTTGAGCCGGTCTGGCCGGGTTTGATCCGGTTTGAGCCGGTCCAGTCATGTTTTAGTCCGGTTTGAGCCAGTCAAAACCGGTTTCAGCCGGTCTGGTTCGGTTTGAGCCAGTCTTGTCCGGTTTGAGCCTGTCAAAACCGATTGAAACCGGTCTGGGCCGGTTTGAGTCGGTTTCAGCCAGTCAAAACCGGTTTGAGCCGGTCTGGCCTGGTTTGATCTGGTCAAAACCCGTATGAGACCGGTTTGAGCCGGTGAAAACCAGTTTGAGATGTTCTGGTCCGGTTTGAGCCAGTTTGAGCCGTTCTGGTCTGGTGTGAGCCGGTTTGAGCTGGTCTGTTCCTGCTTGAGCCTGTCTGTTGCTGTTTGAGTCTGTTTGAGCTGGTCAAAACCGGTTTGAGCCGGTCTAGTCCGGTTTGAGTCCGGTTTGAGCCAGTCAAAATCGATTGGAGAGGGTCTGGCCTGGTTTGATCTGGTCAAAACCCGTATGAGTACGGTTTGAGCCGGTGAAAACCGGTTTGAGATGTTCTGGTCCGGTTTGAGCCAGTTTGAGCCGGTCTGGTCTGGCTTGAGCCGGTTTGAGCCGGTCTGTTACTGTTTGAGCCGGTCTGTTCCTGTTTGAGTCCAGTTTGAGCCATTCAAAACCGGTTTGAGCCGGGCTGGTCGGGTTTGAGTCCAGTTTGAGCCGGTCAAAATCGGTTTGAGCCAGTCTGGCCTGGTTTGATTTGGTCAAAACCCGTTTGAGTCCGGTTTGAGCTGGTCAAAACCGGTTTGAGCCGGTCTGGCCTGGATTGATCCGGTTTGAGCCGGTCCGGTCATGTTTTAGTCCGGTTTGAGCTAGTCAAAACCGGTTTCAGCCGGTCTGGTTCGGTTTGAGCCGGTCTGGTTCGGTTTGAGCCTGTCAAAACCGATTGAAACCGGTCTGGGCCGGTTTGAGTCCGGTTTCAGCCGGTCAAAACCGGTTTGAGCCGGTCTGGCCTGGTTTGATCTGGTCAAAACCCGTATGAGACCGGTTTGAGCCGGTGAAAACCGGTTTGAGATGTTCTGGTCCGGTTTGAGCCGGTTTGAGCCATTCTGGTCTGGTGTGAGCCGGTTTGAGCTGGTCTGTTCCTGTTTGAGCCGGACTGTTCCTGTTTGAGTCCAGTTTGAGCCGTTCAAAACCGGTTTGAGCCGGTCTAGTCCGGTTTGAGTACGGTTTGAGCCAGTCAAAATCTATTGGAGAGGGTCTGGCCTGCTTTGATCTGGTCAAAACCCGTATGAGTACGGTTTGAGCCGGTGAAAGACGGTTTGAGATGTTCTGGTCCGGTTTGAGCCAGTTTGAGCCGGTCTGGTCTGGCTTGAGCCGGTTTGAGCCGGTCTGTTACTGTTTGAGCCGGTCTGTTCCTGTTTGAGTCCAGTTTGAGCCATTCAAAACCGGTGTGAGCCGGTCTAGTCCGGTTTGAGTCTGGTTTCAGCCGGTCAAAACCGGTTTGAGCCTGTTTGTTCCGGTTTGAGTCAGTTTGAGCCATTCAAAACCGGTTTGAGCCGGTCTGGTCCGGTTTGAGTCCGGTTTGAGCCGGTCAAAACCGGTTTGAGCCGGTCTGGCCTGGTTTGAGTCCGGTTTGAGCAGGTCAAAACAGTTTTGAGCAGGTCTGGTCCGGATAAATATGGTCAAAACCGGTTTGAGTCTGTTTGAGCCAGTCAAAACCGGTTTGAGCCGGTCTGGTCGGGTTTGAGTCCAGTTTGAGCCGGTCAAAACCGGTTTGAGCAGGTCTGGCCTGGTTTGATCTGGTCAAAACCGTATGAGACCGGTTTGAGCCGGTGAAAACCGGTTTGAGATGTTCTGGTCCGGTTTGAGCCGGTTTGAGCCATTCTGGTCTGGTGTGAGCCGGTTTGAGCTGGTCTGTTCCTGTTTGAGCCGGTCTGTTCCTGTTTGAGCCGGTCTGGTCCGTTTGAGCCGTTCAAAACCAGTTTGAGTTGGTCTAGTCCGGTTTGAGTCCTGTTTGAGCCAGTCAAAATCGATTGAGACGGTCTGGCCTGCTTTGATCTGGTCAAAACCCGTATGAGTACGGTTTGAGCCGTGAAACCGGTTTGAGATGTTCTGGTCAGGTTTGAGGCAGTTTGAGCCGGTCTGGTCTGGCTTGAGCCGGTTTGAGCCGGTCTGTTACTGTTTGAGCCGGTCTGTTCCTGTTTGAGTCCAGTTTGAGCCATTCAAAACCGGTGTGAGCCGGTCTAGTCCGGTTTGAGTCCGGTTTCAGCCGGTCAAAACCGGTTTGAGCCTGTTTGTTCCGGTTTGAGTCCTTTTTGAGCCAGTCAAAACAGGTTTGAGCCGGTCTGGTCCGGTTTGAGTCCGGTTTGAGCCGGTCAAAACCGGTTTGAGCCGGTCTGGCCTGGTTTGAGTCCGGTTTCAGCCGGTCAAAACCGGTTTGAGCTGGTCTGGTCCGGATAAATATGGTCAAAACCAGTTTGAGTCTGTTTGAGCCGGTCAAAACCGGTTTGAGCCGGGCTGGTCGGGTTTGAGTCCAGTTTGAGCCGGTCAAAATTGGTTTGAGCCGGTCTGGCCTGGTTTGATTTGGTCAAAACCCGTTTGAGTCCGGTTTGAGCTGGTCAAAACCGGTTTGAGCCGGTCTGGCCTGGATTGATCCGGTTTGAGCCGGTCCAGTCATGTTTTAGTCCGTTTGAGCTGGTCAAAACCGGTTTCAGCCGGTCTGGTTCGGTTTGAGCCTGTCTTGTCCGGTTTGAGTCCTTGAGCCAGTCAAAACCGGTTTGAAACCGGTCTGGGCCGGTTTGAGTCTGGTTTCAGCCAGTCAAAACCGGTTTGAGCCGGTCTGGCCTGGTTTGATCTGGTCAAAACCCGTATGAGACCGGTTTGAGCCGGTGAAAACCAGTTTGAGATGTTCTGGTCCGGTTTGAGCCGGTTTGAGCCGTTCTGGTCTGGTGTGAGCCGGTTTGAGCTGGTCTGTTCCTGTTTGAGCTGTCTGTTCCTCTTTGAGTCCGTTTGAGCTGGTCAAAACCGGTTTGAGCCGGTCTAGTCCGGTTTGAGTCCGGTTTGAGCCAGTCAAAATCGATTGGAGACGGTCTGGCCTGCTTTGATCTGGTCAAAACCCGTATGAGTACGGTTTGAGGCGGTGAAAGCCGGTTTGAGATGTTCTGGTCAGGTTTGAGGCAGTTTGAGCCGGTCTGGTCTGGCTTGAGCCGGTTTGAGCCGGTCTGTTACTGTTTGAGCCGGTCTGTTCCTGTTTGAGTCCAGTTTGAGCCATTCAAAACCGGTGTGAGCCGGTCTAGTCCGGTTTGAGTCCGGTTTCAGCCGGTCAAAACCGGTTTGAGCCTGTTTGTTCCGGTTTGAGTCCTTTTTGAGCCAGTCAAAACAGGTTTGAGCCGGTCTGGTCCGGTTTGAGTCCGGTTTGAGCCAGTCAAAATCGGTTTGAGCCGGTCTGGCCTGGTTTGAGTCCGGTTTGAGCAGGTCCAAACCGTTTTGAGCTGATCTGGTCCGGAAAAATACGGTCAAAACCAGTTTGAGTCTGTTTGAGCCGGTCAAAACCGGTTTGAGCCGGGCTGGTCGGGTTTGAGTCCAGTTTGAGCCGGTCAAAATTGGTTTGAGCCGGTCTGGCCTGGTTTGATTTGGTCAAAACCCGTTTGAATCCGGTTTGAGCTGGTCAAAACCGGTTTGAGCCGTTCTGGCCTGGATTGATCCGGTTTGAGCCGGTCCAGTCATGTTTTAGTCCGGTTTGAGCCAGTCAAAACCGGTTTCAGCCGGTCTGGTTCGGTTTGAGCCGGTCTTGTCCGGTTTGAGCCTGTCAAAACCGATTGAAACCGGTCTGGGCCGGTTTGAGTCCGTTTGAGTCCGGTTTCAGCCAGTCAAAACCGGTTTGAGCCGGTCTGGCCTGGTTTGATCTGGTCAAAACCCGTATGAGACCGGTTTGAGCCGGTGAAAACCAGTTTGAGATGTTCTGGTCCGGTTTGAGCCAGTTTGAGCCGTTCTGGTCTGGTGTGAGCCGGTTTGAGCTGGTCTGTTCCTGCTTGAGCCTGTCTGTTCCTGTTTGAGTCCGGTTTGAGCTGTCAAAACCGGTTTGAGCCGGTCTAGTCCGGTTTGAGTCCGGTTTGAGCCAGTCAAAATCGATTGGAGAGGGTCTGGCCTGGTTTGATCTGGTCAAAACCCGTATGAGTACGGTTTGAGCCGGTGAAAACCGGTTTGAGATGTTCTGGTCCGGTTTGAGCCAGTTTGAGCCGGTCTGGTCTGGCTTGAGCCGGTTTGAGCCGGTCTGTTACTGTTTGAGCCTGTCTGTTCCTGTTTGAGTCCAGTTTGAGCCATTCAAAACCGGTGTGAGCCGGTCTAGTCCGGTTTGAGTCCGGTTTCAGCCTGTCAAAACCGGTTTGAGCCTGTTTGTTCCGGTTTGAGTCCTTTTTGAGCCAGTCGAAACAGGTTTGAGCCGGTCTGGTCCGGTTTGAGTCCGGTTTGAGCCGGTCAAAACCGGTTTGAGCCGGTCTGGCCTGGTTTGAGTCCGGTTTGAGCAGGTCCAAACCGTTTTGAGCTGGTCTGGTCCGGATAAATATGGTCAAAACCAGTTTGAGTCTGTTTGAGCCGGTCAAAACCGGTTTGAGCAGTTTGAGCCGGTCTGGTCGGGTTTGAGTCCAGTTTGAGCCGGTCAAAACCGGTTTGAGCAGGTCTGGCCTGGTTTGATCTGGTCAAAACCCGTATGAGACCGGTTTGAGCCGGTGAAAACCGGTTTGAGATGTTCTGGTCAGGTTTGAGGCAGTTTGAGCCGTTCTGGTCTGGTGTGAGACGGTTTGAGCTGGTCTGTTCCTGTTTGAGCCGGTCTGTTCCTGTTTGAGTCCGGTTTGAGCCGTTCAAAACCAGTTTGTGTTGGTCTAGTCCGGTTTGAGTCCGGTTTGAGCCAGTCAAAATCGATTGGAGACGGCCTGGCCTGCTTTGATCTGGTCAAAACCCGTATGAGTACGGTTTGAGGCGGTGAAAGCCGGTTTGAGATGTTCTGGTCAGGTTTGAGGCAGTTTGAGCCGGTCTGGTCTGGCTTGAGCCGGTTTGAGCCGGTCTGTTACTGTTTGAGCCGGTCTGTTCCTGTTTGAGTCCAGTTTGAGCCATTCAAAACCGGTGTGAGCCGGTCTAGTCCGGTTTGAGTCCGGTTTCAGCCGGTCAAAACCGGTTTGAGCCTGTTTGTTCCGGTTTGAGTCCTTGAGCCAGTCAAAACAGGTTTGAGCCGGTCTGGTCCGGTTTGAGTCTGTTTGAGCCGGTCAAAACCGGTTTGAGCCGGTCTGGCCTGGTTTGAGTCCGGTTTGAGCAGGTCAAAACCGTTTTGAGCTGATCTGGTCCGGAAAAATACGGTCAAAACCAGTTTGAGTCTGTTTGAGCCGGTCAAAACCGGTTTGAGCCGGTCTGGTCGGTTTGAGTCCAGTTTGAGCCGGTCAAAATTGGTTTGAGCCGGTCTGGCCTGGTTTGATTTGGTCAAAACCGTTTGAGTCCGGTTTGAGCTGGTCAAAACCGGTTTGAGCCGGTCTGGCCTGGATTGATCCGGTTTGAGCCGTTTGAGCCGGTCCAGTCATGTTTTAGTCCGGTTTGAGCTAGTCAAAACCGGTTTCAGCCGGTCTGGTTCGGTTTGAGCCGGTCTTGTCCGGTTTGAGCCTGTCAAAACCGATTGAAACCGGTCTGGGCCGGTTTGAGTCCGGTTTCAGCCAGTCAAAACCGGTTTGAGCCGGTCTGGCCTGGTTTGATCTGGTCAAAACCCGTATGAGACCGGTTTGAGCCGTGAAACCGGTTTGAGATGTTCTGGTCCGGTTTGAGCCGGTTTGAGCTGGTCTGGTCTGGTGTGAGCCGGTTTGAGCTGGTCTGTTCCTGCTTGAGCCTGTCTGTTCCTGTTTGAGTCCGGTTTGAGCTGTTCAAAACCGGTTTGAGCCGGTCTAGTCCGGTTTGAGTCCGGTTTGAGCCAGTCAAAATCGATTGGAGAGGGTCTGGCCTGCTTTGATCTGGTCAAAACCCGTATGAGACCGGTTTGAGCCGGTGAAAACCGGTTTGAGATGTTCTGGTCCGGTTTGAGGCAGTTTGAGCCGGTCTGGTCTGGCTTGAGCCGGTTTGAGCCGGTCTGTTACTGTTTGAGCCGGTCTGTTCCTGTTTGAGTCCAGTTTGAGCCATTCAAAACCGGTGTGAGCCGGTCTAGTCCGGTTTGAGTCCGGTTTCAGCTGGTCAAAACCGGTTTGAGCCTGTTTGTTCCGGTTTGAGTCCTTTTTGAGCCAGTCAAAACAGGTTTGAGCCGGTCTGGTCCGGTTTGAGTCCGGTTTGAGCCGGTCAAAACCGGTTTGAGCCGGTCTGGCCTGGTTTGAGTCCGGTTTGAGCAGGTCCAAACCGTTTTGAGCTGGTCTGGTCCGGATAAATATGGTCAAAACCGGTTTGAGTCTGTTTGAGCCGGTCAAAACCGGTTTGAGCCGGTCTGGTCGGGTTTGAGTCCAGTTTGAGCCGGTCAAAATTGGTTTGAGCCGGTCTGGCCTGGATTGATCCGGTTTGAGCCGGTCCAGTCATATTTTAGTCCGGTTTGAGCCAGTCAAAACCGGTTTCAGCCGGTCTGGTTCGGTTTGAGCCTGTCTGGCCTGGTTTGAGTCGGTTTGAGCCTGTCAAAACCGATTGAAACCGGTCTGGGCCGGTTTGAGTCCGGTTTCAGCCAGTCAAAACCGGTTTGAGCCTGTCTGGCCTGGTTTGATCTGGTCAAAACCCGTATGAGACCGGTTTGAGCCGTGAAACCGGTTTGAGATGTTCTGGTCCGGTTTGAGCCAGTTTGAGCCGTTCTGGTCTGGTGTGAGCGGTTTGAGCCGGTTTGAGCTGGTCTGTTCCTGTTTGAGCTGTCTGTTCCTGTTTGAGTCCGGTTTGAGCCGTTCAAAACCGGTTTGAGCCGGTCTAGTCCGGTTTGAGTCCGGTTTGAGCCAGTCAAAATCGATTGGAGACGGTCTGGCCTGCTTTGATCTGGTCAAAACCCGTATGAGTACGGTTTGAGGCGGTGAAAGCCGGTTTGAGATGTTCTGGTCAGGTTTGAGGCAGTTTGAGCCGGTCTGGTCTGGCTTGAGCCGGTTTGAGCCGGTCTGTTACTGTTTGAGCCGGTCTGTTCCTGTTTGAGTCCAGTTTGAGCCATTCAAAACCGGTGTGAGCCGGTCTAGTCCGGTTTGAGTCAGGTTTCAGGCAGTCAAAACCGGTTTGAGCCTGTTTGTTCCGGTTTGAGTCCTTTTTGAGCCAGTCGAAACAGGTTTGAGCCGGTCTGGTCCGGTTTGAGTCCGGTTTGAGCCTGTCAAAACCGATTGAAACCGGTCTGGGCCGGTTTGAGTCTGGTTTGAGTCCGGTTTGAGCAGGTCAAAACCGTTTTGAGCTGATCTGGTCCGGATAAATATGGTCAAAACCGGTTTGAGTCTGTTTGAGCCGGTCAAAACCGGTTTGAGCCGGTCTGGTCGGGTTTGAGTCCAGTTTCAGCCGGTCAAAACCGGTTTGAGCAGGTCTGGCCTGGTTTGATCTGGTCAAAACCCGTATGAGACCGGTTTGAGCCGGTGAAAACCGGTTTGAGATGTTCTGGTCGGTTTGAGCCGGTTTGAGCCATTCTGGTCTGGTGTGAGCCGGTTTGAGCTGGTCTGTTCCTGTTTGAGCCGGTCTGTTCCTGTTTGAGTCCGGTTTGAGTCCTTTTGAGCCAGTCAAAACCGGTTTGAGCTGGTCTGGTCCGGTTTGAGTCGGTTTGAGCCAGTCAAAATCGATTGGAGCGGTCTGGCCTGCTTTGATCTGGTCAAAACCCGTATGAGTCGGTTTGAGCTGGTGAAAACCGGTTTGAGATGTTCTGGTCAGGTTTGAGGCAGTTTGAGCCGGTCTGGTCTGGCTTGAGCCGGTTTGAGCCGGTCTGTTACTGTTTGAGCCGGTCTGGTCCTGTTTGAGTCCAGTTTGAGCCATTCAAAACCGGTGTGAGCCGGTCTAGTCCGGTTTGAGTCCGGTTTCAGCCGGTCAAAACCGGTTTGAGCCTGTTTGTTCGGTTTGAGTCCTTTTGAGCCAGTCGAAACAGGTTTGAGCCGGTCTGGTCCGGTTTGAGTCCGGTTTGAGCAGGTCAAAACCGTTTTGAGCTGGTCTGGTCCGGTTTGAGTCTGGTTTGAGCAGGTCAAAACCGTTTTGAGCTGATCTGGTCCGGAAAATACGGTCAAAACCAGTTTGAGTCTGTTTGAGCCGGTCAAAACCGGTTTGAGCCGGGCTGGTCGGGTTTGAGTCCAGTTTGAGCCGGTCAAAATTGGTTTGAGCCGGTCTGGCCTGGTTTGATTTGGTCAAAACCGTTTGAGTCGGTTTGAGCTGGTCAAAACCGGTTTGAGCCGGTCTGGCCTGGATTGATCCGTTTGAGCCGGTCCAGTCATATTTTAGTCCGGTTTGAGCCAGTCAAAACCGGTTTCAGCCGGTCTGGTTCGGTTTGAGCGGTCTAGTCCGGTTTGAGCCTGTCAAAACCGATTGAAACCGGTCTGGGCGGTTTGAGTCTCTTTGAGCCGGTCAAAACCGGTTTGAGCCGGTCTGGCCTGGTTTGATCTGGTCAAAACCCGTATGAGACCGGTTTGAGCCGGTGAAAACCGGTTTGAGATGTTCTGGTCCGGTTTGAGCCGTTTGAGCCGGTTTGAGCTGGTCTGTTACTGTTTGAGCCGGTTTGAGCTGGTCTGTTCCTGTTTGAGCCAGTCTGTTCCTGTTTGAGTCCGGTTTGAGCCGTTCAAAACCGGTTTGAGCCGGTCTGGTCCGGTTTGAGTCCGGTTTGAGCCAGTCAAAATCGATTGAGACGGTCTGGCCTGGTTTGATCTGGTCAAAACCCGTATGAGTACGGTTTGAGCCGGTGAAAACCGGTTTGAGATGTTCTGGTCAGGTTTGAGCCAGTTTGAGCCGGTCTGGTCTGGCTTGAGCCGGTTTGAGCCGGTCTGTTACTGTTTGAGCGGTCTGTTCCTGTTTGAGTCAGTTTGAGCCATTCAAAACCGGTGTGAGCCGGTCTAGTCCGGTTTGAGTCCGGTTTCAGCCGGTCAAAACCGGTTTGAGCCTGTTTGTTCCGGTTTGAGTCCTTTTTGAGCCAGTCAAAACAGGTTTGAGCCGGTCTGGTCCTGTTTGAGTCCGGTTTGAGCAGGTCAAAACCGGTTTGAGCCGGTCTGGCCTGGTTTGAGTCTGGTTTGAGCAGGTCAAAATCGTTTTGAGCTGATCTGGTCTGGATAAATACGGTCAAAACCAGTTTGAGTCTGTTTGAGCCAGTCAAAACCGGTTTGAGCCGGGCTGGTCGGGTTTGAGTCCAGTTTGAGCCGGTCAAAATTGGTTTGAGCCGGTCTGGCCTGGTTTGATTTGGTCAAAACCCGTTTGAGTCCGGTTTGAGCTGGTCAAAACCGGTTTGAGCCGGTCTGGCCTGGATTGATCCGGTTTGAGCTGGTCTGTTCCTGTTTGAGTCCGGTTTGAGCATGTCAAAACCGGTTTCAGCCGGTCTGGTTCGGTTTGAGCCGGTCTGGTCCGGTTTGAGCCTGTCAAAACCGATTGAAACCGGTCTGGGCCGGTTTGAGTCCGGTTTCAGCCAGTCAAAATCGATTGGAGACGGTCTGGCCTGGTTTGATCTGGTCAAAACCCGTATGAGACCGGTTTGAGCCGTTGAAAACCGGTTTGAGATGTTCTGGTCAGGTTTGACCCGGTTTGACCCATTCTGGTCTGGTGTGAGACGGTTTGAGCTGGTCTGTTCCTGTTTGAGCCGGTCTGTTCCTGTTTGAGTCCGGTTTGAGCCGTTCAAAACCGGTTTGAGCCGGTCTGGCCTGGTTTGATCCGGTTTGAGCCGGTCCAGTCATGTTTTAGTCCGGTTTGAGCCAGTCAAAACCGGTTTCAGCCGGTCTGGTTCGGTTTGAGCCGGTCTTGTCCGGTTTGAGCCTGTCAAAACCGATTGAAACCGGTCTGGGCCGGTTTGAGTCCGGTTTCAGCCAGTCAAAACGGGTTTGAGCCGGTCTGGCCTGGTTTGATCTGGTCAAAACCCGTATGAGTCCGGTTTGAGCTGGTGAAAACCGGTTTGAGATGTTCTGGTCCGGTTTGAGCCGGTTTGAGCCGTTCTGGTCTGGTGTGAGCCGGTTTGAGCTGGTCTGTTCCTGCTTGAGCCTGTCTGTTCCTGTTTGAGTCCGGTTTGAGCCGTTCAAAACCGGTTTGAGCCAGTCTAGTCCGGTTTGAGTCCGGTTTGAGTCAGTTTGAGCCAGTCAAAACCGATTGGAGACGGTCTGGCCTGCTTTGATCTGGTCAAAACCCGTATGAGTACGGTTTGAAGCGGTGAAAGCCGGTTTGAGATGTTCTGGTCAGGTTTGAGGCAGTTTGAGCCGGTCTGGTCTGGCTTGAGCCGGTTTGAGCCGGTCTGTTACTGTTTGAGCCTGTCTGTTCCTGTTTGAGTCCAGTTTGAGCCATTCAAAACCGGTGTGAGCCGGTCTAGTCCGGTTTGAGTCAGGTTTCAGCCGGTCAAAACCGGTTTGAGCCTGTTTGTTCCGGTTTGAGTCCTTTTTGAGCCAGTCAAAACAGGTTTGAGCCGGTCTGGTCCGGTTTGAGTCCGGTTTGAGCCGGTCAAAACCAGTTTGAGCCGGTCTGGCCTGGTTTGAGTCCGGTTTGAGCAGGTCAAAACCGTTTTGAGCTGGTCTGGTCCGGATAAATATGGTCAAAACCGGTTTGAGTCTGTTTGAGCCGGTCAAAACCGGTTTGAGCCGGTCTGGTCGGGTTTGAGTCCAGTTTGAGCCGGTCAAAATTGGTTTGAGCCGGTCTGGCCTGGTTTGATTTGGTCAAAACCGTTTGAGTCCGGTTTGAGCTGGTCAAAACCGGTTTGAGCCGGTCTGGCCTGGATTGATCCGGTTTGAGCCGGTCCGGTCATGTTTTAGTCCGGTTTGAGCCGGTCAAAACCGGTTTCAGCCGGTCTGGCCTGGTTTGAGTCCGGTTTGAGCAGGTCAAAACCGTTTTGAGCTGGTCTGGTCTGGATAAATATGGTCAAAACCGGTTTGAGTCTGTTTGAGCCGGTCAAAACCGGTTTGAGCCGGTCTGGTCGGGTTTGAGTCCAGTTTGAGCCAGTCAAAATTGGTTTGAGCTGGTCTGGCCTGGTTTGATTTGGTCAAAACCGTTTGAGTCCGGTTTGAGCTGGTCAAAACCGGTTTGAGCCGGTCTGGCCTGGTTTGATCCGGTTTGAGCCGGTCCGGTCATGTTTTAGTCCGGTTTGAGCCGGTCAAAACCGGTTTCAGCCGGTCTGGCCTGGTTTGAGTCCGGTTTGAGCAGGTCAAAACCGTTTTGAGCTGGTCTGGTCTGGATAAATATGGTCAAAACCGGTTTGAGTCTGTTTGAGCCGGTCAAAACCGGTTTGAGCCGGTCTGGTCGGGTTTGAGTCCAGTTTGAGCCAGTCAAAATTGGTTTGAGCTGGTCTGGCCTGGTTTGATTTGGTCAAAACCGTTTGAGTCCGGTTTGAGCTGGTCAAAACCGGTTTGAGCCGGTCTGGCCTGGATTGATCCGGTTTGAGCCGGTCCGGTCATGTTTTAGTCCGGTTTGAGCCAGTCAAAACCGGTTTCAGCCGGTCTGGTCTGGCTTGAGCCGGTTTGAGCTGGTCAAAACCGGTTTGAGCCTGTCAAAACCGATTGAAACAGGTCTGGGCGGTTTGAGTCCGGTTTCAGCCGGTCAAAACCGGTTTGAGCCGGTCTGGCCTGGTTTGATCTGGTCAAAACCCGTATGAGACCGGTTTGAGCCGGTGAAAACCGGTTTGAGATGTTCTGGTCCGGTTTGAGCCGGTTTGAGCCGTTCTGGTCTGGTGTGAGCCGGTTTGAGCTGGTCTGTTCCTGTTTGAGCCTGTCTGTTCCTGTTTGAGTCCGGTTTGAGCCGTTCAAAACCGGTTTGAGCCGGTCTAGTCCGGTTTGAGTCCTGTTTGAGCCAGTCAAAATCGATTGGAGAGGGTCTGGCCTGGTTTGATCTGGTCAAAACCCGTATGAGTACGGTTTGAGCCGGTTTGAGCCGGTGAAAACCGGTTTGAGATGTTCTGGTCAGGTTTGAGCCAGTTTGAGCCGGTCTGGTCTGGCTTGAGCCGGTTTGAGCCGGTCTGTTACTGTTTGAGCCGGTCTGTTCCTGTTTGAGTCCAGTTTGAGCCATTCAAAACCGGTGTGAGCCGGTCTAGTCCGGTTTGAGTCCGGTTTCAGCCGGTCAAAACCGGTTTGAGCCTGTTTGTTCCGGTTTGAGTCGTTTTTGAGCCAGTCAACACAGGTTTGAGCCGGTCTGGTCCGGTTTGAGTCCGGTTTGAGCGGTTTGAGCCGGTCAAAACCAGTTTGAGCCGGTCTGGCCTGGTTTGAGTCCGGTTTGAGCAGGTCAAAACCGTTTTGAGCTGGTCTGGTCCGGATAAATATGGTCAAAACCGGTTTGAGTCTCTTTGAGCCGGTCAAAACCGGTTTGAGCCAGTCTGGTCGTGTTTGAGTCCAGTTTGAGCCGGTCAAAATTGGTTTGAGCCGGTCTGGCCTGGTTTGATTTGGTCAAAACCGTTTGAGTCGGTTTGAGCTGGTCAAAACCGGTTTGAGCAGTCTGGCCTGGTTTGATCCGGTTTGAGCCGGTCGGTCATGTTTTAGTCGGTTTGAGCCAGTCAAAACCGGTTTCAGCGGTCTGGTTCGGTTTGAGCGGTCTGGTCTGGTGTGAGCGGTTTGAGCCGGTCAAAACCGTTTGAAACCGGTCTGGGCCGGTTTGAGTCCGTTTCAGCCGGTCAAAACCGGTTTGAGCCGGTCTGGCCTGGTTTGATCTGGTCAAAACCCGTATGAGACCGGTTTGAGCCGGTGAAAACCGGTTTGAGATGTTCTGGTCCGGTTTGAGCCGGTTTGAGCCGTTCTGGTCTGGTGTGAGTCGGTTTGAGCTGGTCTGTTCCTGTTTGAGCTGTCTGTTCCTGTTTGAGTCCGGTTTGAGCCGTTCAAAACCGGTTTGAGCCGGTCTAGTCCGGTTTGAGTCCGGTTTGAGCCAGTCAAAATCGATTGGAGCGGTCTGGCCTGGTTTGATCTGGTCAAAACCCGTATGAGTACGGTTTGAGGCGGTGAAAGCCGGTTTGAGATGTTCTGGTCAGGTTTGAGGCAGTTTGAGCCGGTCTGGTCTGGCTTGAGCCGGTTTGAGCCGGTCTGTTACTGTTTGAGCCGGTCTGTTCCTGTTTGAGTCCAGTTTGAGCCATTCAAAACCGGTGTGAGCCGGTCTAGTCCGGTTTGAGTCCGGTTTCAGCCAGTCAAAACCGGTTTGAGCCTGTTTGTTCCGGTTTGAGTCCTTTTTGAGCCAGTCAAAACCGGTTTGAGCAGTTTGAGCCGGTCTAGTCGGTTTGAGCTGGTCTGGTCCGGATAAATATGGTCAAAACCGGTTTGAGCCGTCTGGCCTGGTTTGATTTGGTCAAAACCCGTATGAGACGGTTTGAGCTGGTGAAAACCGGTTTGAGATGTTCTGGTCCGGTTTGAGCTGCTCAAAACCGGTTTGAGCCAGTCTGTTCCTGTTTGAGCCGGTCAAAACCGGTTTGAGTCCTTTTGAGCCAGTCAAAACAGGTTTGAGCCGGTTTGAGCCATTCAAAACCGGTGTGAGCCGGTTTGAGCCGGTGAAAGCCGGTTTGAGATGTTCTGGTCCGGTTTGAGCAGGTCTGGCCTGGTTTGATTTGGTCAAAACCCGTATGAGACGGTTTGAGCTGGTGAAAACCGGTTTGAGATGTTCTGGTCCGGTTTGAGCTGCTCAAAACCGGTTTGAGCCAGTCAAAACAGGTTTGAGCCGGTGAAAACCGGTTTGAGCTGGTCTGTTCCTGTTTGAGCCTGTCAAAACCGGTTTCAGCGGTCAAAACCGGTTTGAGCAGTTTGAGCCGTCTGTTCCTGTTTGAGCCGGTCAAAACCGTTTTGAGCCGGTTTGAGCGGTCTAGTCGGTTTGAGCCTGTCAAAACCGTTTTGAGCTGGTCAAAACCGGTTTGAGCCAGTCTGGCCTGGTTTGATTTGGTCAAAACCCGTATGAGACGGTTTGAGCTGGTGAAAACCGGTTTGAGATGTTCTGGTCCGGTTTGAGCTGCTCAAAACCGGTTTGAGCGGTGAAAACCGGTTTGAGCCAGTCTGTTCCTGTTTGAGCCGGTCAAAACCGGTTTGAGCCTGTCTGTTCCTGTTTGAGTCCAGTTTCAGCCAGTCAAAACCGGTTTGAGTCTGTTTGAGCCGTCAAAACCGGTTTGAGCCGGTTTGAGCGGTTTGAGCTGGTCTGGTCCGGATAAATATGGTCAAAACCGGTTTGAGCCAGTCTGGCCTGGTTTGATTTGGTCAAAACCCGTATGAGACGGTTTGAGCTGGTGAAAACCGGTTTGAGATGTTCTGGTCCGGTTTGAGCTGCTCAAAACCGGTTTGAGCCAGTCTGTTCCTGTTTGAGCCGGTCAAAACCGGTTTGAGATGTTCTGGTCGGTTTGAGTCCGTTTCAGCCAGTCAAAACAGGTTTGAGCCGGTTTGAGCCATTCAAAACCGGTGTGAGCCGGTTTGAGCGGTCTAGTCGGTTTGAGCCAGTCTGTTCCTGTTTGAGCTGTCAAAACCGGTTTGAGCGGTCTGGCCTGGTTTGATTTGGTCAAAACCCGTATGAGACGGTTTGAGCTGGTGAAAACCGGTTTGAGATGTTCTGGTCCGGTTTGAGCCGTCAAAACCGGTTTGAGCCAGTCTGTTCCTGTTTGAGCCGGTCAAAACCGGTTTGAGATGTTCTGGTCCGTTTGAGTCCGTTTCAGCCAGTCAAAACAGGTTTGAGCCGGTCTGTTCCTGTTTGAGCCGGTCAAAACCGTTTTGAGCCGGTTTGAGCCGGTGAAAGCCGGTTTGAGATGTTCTGGTCGGTTTGAGCCAGTCTGGCCTGGTTTGATCTGGTCAAAACCCGTATGAGACGGTTTGAGCTGGTGAAAACCGGTTTGAG
>JAKFHT010001679.1:0-24995 GCA_023783455.1 Erythrocebus patas
AAATATCTGGGTCCACAAGCATTCTAGGGATAGAGACCCTTTGAGGCATTCTAATGGGAAAGACTCTGGCCAACCCAGGCATTCTAATGATAGAGACAACTGAGACCTCAGGCATTCTACTGATAGAGACCCCGGACCACTCCATTCATTCTAATAATAGAGACATCTGGGCGACCTTATGCATTCTAAGAATAGAGACATCTGGCCAATCTCAGGTATTCTAACAGTTGGGACCTGGCCCGGCCTCAGGCATTCTACTAAAAAAGACAGTTGGGTGACCTTAGCATTCTAAGAAGAGAGAATCCTGGCTGACCCCAGGCATTCTAAAAATACACACCTAGGGGACCTCAGGCATTATATGTAAATAGACTCCTAATTGAACCCAGGCATTCTAATGATAGAGACAGCTGGCCGACCTCAGGCATTCTAAGGACAGAGTCTCCTGGCCGAACCCAGGCATTCTAATAGGAGAGATTCCTTGCCAATATCAGGCAATCTAATGATAAGGACATCTAGATGAATTCCAACATTCTAACATAAAGACACCTGGCACACCTCAGGCATTCTAAGGATAGAGAAATCTGGCCTACCTCACACATTCTAATGGGAGAGTCTCTTGGCCAACTTCGAGAATTCTAATGATAGAGACACCTGGGCAATGTCAGGCGTTATAAAGATAGACACCTGGCCAACCCTAGTCATTCTAATAATACACACCTTGGAGATGTCAGGCATTCTAAGGATATAGACTCCTGGCCAACACCAGGCATTCCACTGGGAGAGACTCCTGGCTGACCACAGGCATTCCAGTGCTACAGACACCTGGAAGACCTCAGGCATTCTAAGGATAGAGACATCTGGCTGACCTCAGGCATTCTAATGATAGGGATACCTGGCCAACCTCAGACATTCTAAGTATAGGCACTCCTGGCTGACCCCAGGGAGTCTAATTGTAGACACTTGGGCAAACTTAGGCATTATAAGGATAGAAACTTCTGGCCGAACTCAGGCATTCTAATGACAAAGACACTTGGGCTACCTCAGGCATTCTACAAATAGAGACATCTGGCATACCTCAGGTATTGTAATGGCTTAGTCTTCTGGCCTGCATTCTAATGATAGAGACCTCAGACCTTCTAAAGACAGAGACTCCCAGCCAACCCCTGGCATTCTAATGATACACACCTTGGCAACCTCAGTCATTCTAAGGATAGAGACTCCTGGCCAATCCCTGGCAGTCTGATGATAGACAAGTGGGTGACCTCAGGCATTCTAAACATGGAGACTGCTCTACAACCCCAGGAATTTTAATAATAAGGACAGCTGGCTGACTTCAGACATTCTAAGGACAGAGACTCCTGACCAATGCTAGGCATTCTAATGAAAGAGACTCTTTGTTGACCCAGGCACTTCAGACATTCTAAGAATAGAGACTCTGGCCAATCAGGCATTCTAATGATAGAGACACTTGGCGACCTCAGGCATTCTAAGGATAGAGACATCTTGACCTGCATTCTAATGGTTGAGTCTCCTGGTGGATCCTGTCATTCTAATGATGAAGACACCTGGGTGACCTCAGGCGTTGTAAGGATAGAGACTCCTGGCTGAACCCAGGCATTCTAATGATACACTGGCAGGCATTCTAAGAATAGAGACTCCTGGCTGACATAATGCATTCTAATGATAGAGACCTGGCTCACCTCAGGCATTCTAAGGATAGAGACACCTGGCCAACCTCAGACATTCTAATAGAGACTCCTGGCCAGGCATTCTAATAGAGACACCTGGGTGACCTCAGGCATTCTAATAGAGACTCCTGCCTGACCACAGGCATTCTAAAATAGAGACATCTGGCTGACCTCAGGCATTCTAAGGATAAAGACTCCTGGCTGACCTCAGGCATTCTAATGATAGAGACACCTGGTGACTCAGGCATTCTAAGAATAGAGACTCCTGGCTGACCCAGGCATTCTAATGAAACTCCGACACCTCAGGCATTCTAAGGATAGAGACTCCTGGAGGACCTCAGGCATTCTAATGATAGAGACACCTGGCCAACCCAGGCATTCTAATGATAGAAACACCTGGGTGACCTCAGGCATTCTAAGGATAGAGACACCTGGCCAACCTCAGACATTCTAAGGATAAAGACTCCTGGCTGACCCAGGCATTCTAATGATAGACACCTGGCCAACCTCAGGCATTCTAAGGATAGAGACATCTGGCTGACCTCAGGCATTCTAATGATAGACACCTGGCCAACCTCAGACATTCTAAGGATAGAGACTCCTGGCTGACCCAGGCATTCTAATGATAGACACCTGGCCAACCTCAGACATTCTAATGATAGACACCTGGCCAACCTCAGGCATTCTAATGACAAAGAGACTGGGCTACCTCAGGCATTCTAAAATAGAGACATCTGGCTGACCTCAGGCATTCTAATGACAGTCTTCCCAGCCTGCATTCTAATGATAGACACCTGGCCAACCTCAGACATTCTAAGGATAGAGACTCCTGGCCAACCCCTGGCATTCTAATGATACACCTGGCACCTCAGGCATTCTAAGGATAGAGACTCCTGGCTGACCCAGGCATTCTAATGATAGAGACACCTGGGTGACCTCAGGCATTCTAAAATAGAGACACCTGGCTGACCCAGGCATTCTAATGATAGAGACACCTGGCTGACCTCAGGCATTCTAAGGATAGAGACTCCTGACCAATGCTAGGCATTCTAATGAAAAGAGACTCTGTTGACCAGGCTACTTCAGACATTCTAATAGAGACTCCTGGCCAATCCCAGGCATTCTAATGATAGAGATACTTGGCTGACCTCAGGCATTCTAAGGATAGAGACATCTGGTTGACCTCATTCATTCTAATGGTTGAGTCTCCTGGTGGATCCTGTCATTCTAATGATGAAGACACCTGGGTGACCTCAGGCGTTGTAAGGATAGAGACTCCTGGCTGACCCAGGCATTCTAATGATACACATTTGGAGATTTAGGCATTCTAAGAATAGAGACTCCTGGCTGACATAATGCATTCTAATGATAGAGACATCTGGCTGACCTCAGGCATTCTAATGATAGACACCTGGCCAACCTCAGACATTCTAATAGAGACTCCTGGCTGACCCAGGCATCCTAATAATAGGGACAGCTGGGTGACCTCAAGAATTCTAGGGATAGAGACTCCTGGCTGACCCAGGCATTCTAAAATAGAGACATCTGGCTGACCTCAGGCATTCTAACAAGACTCCTGGCTGACTTCAGTCATTCTGGTGATAGAAACACCTGTGTGACTTCAGGCATTCTAAGAATGAAGACTTCTGACTGAACCCAGGCATTCTAAAGATAGAAACACATGGCTTACCTCAGGCATTCTAAGGATAAAGACTCCTGGAGGACCTCAGGCATTCGAATGGGAGAGATTTATTGGCAACACCAGGCATTCTAATTGTAGAAACACCTGGGTGACCCCTGGCATTCTAAGGATACAGACACCTGGCCAACCTCAGACATTCTAAGGATAAAGACTCCTGGCTGACCCAGGCATTCTAAAATATCATGTGGCTGACCTCATGCATTCTAACAGAAGAGTCTCCTGGCCAACTGCAGGCATTCTAATGATAGAGACACCTGGGTGACCTCAGACATTCTACTGGGAGAGACTGCAGGTCAACCCCAGACATTCTAAGGATAGAGACATCTGGCCACTCTCAGGCATTTTAACAGAAGAGTCTGTTTCCGACCCAAGGCATTCTAATGATAAAAACACCAGCTGACCTGAGGCATTCTAAGGATATAGACTACTGGCAGACCCCAGTCATTCTAATGACAGACACATAGGTGACTCAGGCATTCTAAGGATAGAGACACCTGGGACCTCAGGCATTCTAATGATAGAGACACCTGGGCAACCTCTGGCATTCTAAGGATAGAGACACCTGACAGACCAGGCATTCTAAAGGGACAGTCTGGCCGACCAGGCATTCTAATGACAGAGACACTTGGCCGACCTCAGGCATTCTAATGAGACTCTGGCCAACTCCTGGCATTCTAATGATAGAGACCTGGCCTATCCCAGGCATTCTAATGATAGACACCTGGGACCTCAGGCATTCTAAGGATAGAGACACCTGGGACCTCAGGCATTCTAAGGATAGAGACATCTGGCCAACATCAGGCATTCTAAAAGCAGAGACATGTGGTACAGGCATTCTAAAGAGTCTCAACACTGATCCCAGGCATTCTAATGATAGACACTGATGGCCTCAGGCATTCTAAGGATAGAGACACCTGGCTTATTCCAGGCATTCTAATGATAGAGACATCTGTGTGATCTCTTGCAATCTAAATGATAGAGACACCTGGGTGACATCAGGAATTCTAAGGATAAAGACTCCTGGCTGACATAATGCATTCTAATGATAGACACCTGGGCTACCTCAGGCATTCTAAAGATAGAGAATCCAGGCCAACACCAGCCATTCTAATGACAGAGACAAGTAGCCGACTTGAGGCATTCTAAAAATAGAGACACCTGGCTTATTCCAGGCATTCTAATGATATAGGCCCCTGTCCAACCTCATACATTCTAAAGATAGACTTCTGATTGATCCTAGGAATTCTAATGGGGGAGACTCCTGGCTGGCGCCAGAAATTCTAATAATAGAGACACAAGGGGGACCTCCGGCATTCTAAGGATAGAGACACTTGGCCGGCCGACATCAGGAAGTATAACAATAGACATGTGGCTGATTTCAGCATTCTAACCAGAGAGTCTCCTGTCTGACCACATGCATCTTAATGATAAGGACGCCTGAATGAATTCAGGCATTCCAACGGGAGAGTCTCCTGACTGACCCCAGGCGTTCTAATAATAGAGACACCTAAGGGACCTCAGGCATTTTAATGATAGAGAAACCTGGCCGACATCACACATTCTATAGATAGAGACTCCTGGCCTATCCCAGGCATTCTAATGGGAGAGACTACCTGCTAACTCTAGACATTCTAATTATAGAGAAACCTGGGTGACCTCTGGCATTTTAAGAATAGAGACAACTGGCAGACCTCAGGAATTCTAACGGGAGTGACTACTGGCCTACCACAGGCATTCTAAGGGTAGAGACATGTGGCAGACCTCAGGAATTCTAACGGGAGAGACTCCTGGCTGACCACAAGGTTTCTAATCATAGAGAGATTGTGGGCGACCTCTGGCATTCTATGGTAGAGACATCTGGCCAACATCAGCATTCTATACAGAGAGTTTACTGGCTAACCCCATTCATTCTAATGATAAAGATACCTGGATTACCTCTGGCATTCTAAGGATAGAGACTTTTCACCGACCCTAGGCATTTTAATGATAAGTACCTGGGCAACCTCAGGAATTCTAAGAAAAGAGACTTCTGACTCACCCCAGGAATTCTAATGACAGAGACACTTGGCCGACCTCAGGCATTTTAAGGATAGAAACTTCTGTCTGAGGGAAAGCATTCCAGTTATAGAAACACTTGGCTGATCTCAGGCATTCTAATGATAGAGACACCTGGGTGACATTTGGCTTTCTAGAAATAGAAACACGTTGCTGCTCTCAACATTCTAATGAGAGAGTCTCCTGGCCAATGCCAGGCATTCTAAAGGTAGAGACACCTGGGCAACCTCGGGAATTCTAAGGACAGAGACCCTTGGCCAACCTTAGGCATTCTAATGATAGACATCTGGGTAACCTCAGGCATTCTGAGGATAGAGACTCCTGGCCAACCCAAAGGATTCTAATGATACAGACAACTGGGCAACCTCTGGCATTCTAAGGATAAGCATATCTGGTTGAACACTGGCACTTTGATAGGAGATTCCCCTAGTCACTCTAGACATTCAAATCATAGAGACATCTGGCTGACCACCTGAATTACAAAGATGGCCTCCTGGCTGACCACAGGCATTCTTATAATAGACATCTGGAAGACCCCAGACATTCTAATTATAGAGTCTCTTGGCCTACCCCAGGCATTCTAATGATAGACACACCTGGCCAACCTTAGGCATTCTAAGGACAGAGTCTCCTGGCTGACCCCAGGCATGCTAATGGAAGAGACTCCTGGCAAACCACATGCATTCCAATTATAGCAACACCTGGGCAACCTCTGGCAACCTAAAAGTAGAAGCACCTGGCGTACCTCAGGCATGCAAATGAGAGAGACTTCTAGCTGATCACAGGCATTCTAAGGATAGAGGCATGTAAGGGACATCAGGCAATCTAACAGGAGAGGCTCCTGGCCAGCCACAGGCATTTGAAAAATAGGGACATCTGGCCTATAGAAGCATTTTAATGGGAGAGTCTCCTGGTTGGCCCCAGGCATTCTAATGGCAGAGATACCTGGGCGACCTCAGGCATGCTAAGGATTGAAATTCCTACTTGACTCCTGGCATTCTAATGATAGACACCTGGGTGACCTCAGGCATACTAGAGTCTCCTGGCCATCCACAAGCATTTCAACAGGGGAGAGTCCTGGCCAACCTGAGACATTATAATGATAGAGACACCTGGAGGGCCTCAGGCATTCTAAAAATAGAGACTTGTGGCCGACCCTAGGCATTCTAATGATACAGACATTTTGGCAACCTCCAGGATTCTTAGGGATAAACACTTATGGGTGACCTCAGGAATTCTAAGGATAGAGACTACTGGCCCTCCTCAGGCATTCTCATGATAGAGACACCTGCCAAACTTCAGCATTCTAAGAATAAAGACTCCTGGCTGACCCCAGACATTCTAATGATAGACAACTGGGTAACCACAGGCATTATAAGGATAGAGACTCCTGATTTACCCAGTCTTCTAATAATAAGAGACACCTGGCTGAACTCAGGCATTCTAAAAATAGAGACTCCTGGCCGACCACAAGCATGCTAATGGGAGAGACTGCTGGTTGACCCCAGACAATAAAGTGATAGAGACATCTGGGCAACCTGGGGCATTCTAAGGATTATGACCCCTGGCCAGCACCAAACAAAGCACCAAACAATCTAATGCTAGGGACACCTGACCAACCTCTGGCATTCTAAGCATAGAGTCATCTCGCTGACCTCAGGAATTCTAATGAGAGAGTTTCCTGGTCAACCCCAGGCATTCTAAGAATAGAGACATCAGGCTGACCTCAGGCAGTCTAACAAGATAGTATGCTGGTCGACTCCAGGCCTTCTAATGATAGAGACATCTGGGCTACCTCTGGCTTTCTAAGGATAGAGACACCTGGAGGGCCTCAGGCATTCTAATAGAGACTTGTGGCCGACCCTAGGCATTCTAATGATACAGACATTTGGCAACCTCCAGGATTCTTAGGATAAACACTTATGGGTGACCTCAGGCATTCTAAGGATAGAGACTACTGGCCCTCCTCAGGCATTCTCATGATAGAGACACCTGCCAAACTTCAGCATTCTAAGAATAAAGACTCCTGGCTGACCCCAGACATTCTAATGATAGACAACTGGGTAACCACAGGCATTATAAGGATAGAGACTCCTGGTTGAGTCTTCTAATAATAGAGACACCTGGCTGAACTCAGGCATTCTAAAAATAGAGACTCTGGCTGACCCCAGGCATTCTAATGGAGAGACTGCTGTTGACCCCAGACAATAAAGTGATAGAGACATCTGGGCAACCTGGGGCATTCTAAGGATTATGACCCCTGGCCAGCACCAAACAAAGCACCAAACAATCTAATGCTAGGGACACCTGACCAACCTCTGGCATTCTAAGCATAGAGTCATCTCGCTGACCTCAGGAATTCTAATGAGAGAGTTTCCTGGTCAACCCCAGGCATTCTAAGAATAGAGACATCAGGCTGACCTCAGGCAGTCTAACAAGATAGTATGCTGGTCGACTCCAGGCCTTCTAATGATAGAGACATCTGGGCTACCTCTGGCTTTCTAAGGATAGAGACACCTGGCCGTCCTAAGGCATTCTTATGGGAGACACTCCAGGTCAACCTCAGGCATTCTAAGGACAGACTTATCTGGCTGACCTGAGGCATTTTAACAGGAGAGTCTCAAGGCAGACCCCAGGCATTTAATGATAAAGACACCTGGGGAAACCCAGGCATTCTAAAAATATATACTCATGGCCAAACCGAGACAGTCTGGTGATAGAGACACCTGGGAGACACTTCTCATTCTATGGATAGAAACATCTGGCCGACCTCAGGCATTCTAACGGTAGAGTTTTCTGGCCAAATCTTAGTCATTCTAATGATAAAGTTACCTGGCCATCCTCAGACATTCTAATAATAGAGACTCCTGGTTGACACCAGGCATTTTAATGATAGACATGTGGGTGACCTCAGGCATTCTAAGAACAGAGAACCCTGGCCGACCTCATGTAATGTAATGATAGAGATACCTAGCCTACATCAGGTCTTCTAAAGATAGAGTCTCTGGGCCAACCATGGGCATTCTAATGGGAAAGGTTCCTGGCCAACCCCAGGCATTCTAATGATAGAGACACCTGGGTGACCTCAGGCATTCTAAGGATAGTGTCTCCTGGCTTGCCCCAGACATTCTAATAAAAGAGACACCTGGCTGACCTCTGGCATTCTAAGAATAGAGACATCTGGCTGACCTCAGGCATTCTTAAAAGAGATCATTCTGGTTGACTCCAGGCATGCTGAGGATATAGACAGCAGGTTGACCTCACGCATTCTAATGGGAGAGTGTTCTTGCCCACCAAAGGCATTCTAATGATAGAGGCCCCTGGGCCACTTTCTAAGGGTAAATACATCTGACCGACCTCAGACATTCTAAGTATAGAGACTTCTGGCTAACCCAGGCATTCTAATGATAGAGAAACCTGAGCGATATCCGTCATTCTAAGGATAGGGTCACCTATCCAACCTCAGGCATTCTAATGGGACAGAGTCCTGGCTGACTCCAGGCATTCTAACAAGAGAGACTCCTGGCTGACCCCAGGAATTCTAATGATAGAGACATCTGGTTGGTCTAGGCAATCTAAGGACAGAGATTCCTGGCTGACCCCAGGTATTCTAATAGGATAGACTCCTGATCGACCTCAGTCATTCTAATGATGGAGACACCTGGGTGACCTCAGGCATTCTAAGGATGGTAACTCCTGGCCTGCCCCAGACATCCTAATGATAGAGACACCTGGCTGAAATGTGGCATTCTAAGGATAAAGACATCTGGCTGACCCCAGGCATTCTTAAAAGAGAGCATTCTAGTTGATCCCAGGCATTCTAAGGATAGAAACAACTGGTCAACCTCAGTCATTCTAACAATAGAGACTCCTGACGACCCCAGGCATTCTAAGATAGAGTCTCTGGGCCAACCATGGGCATTCTAATGGAAAGGTTCCTGGCCAACCCCAGGCATTCTAATGATAGAGACACCTGGGTGACCTCAGGCATTCTAAGGATAGTGTCTCCTGGCTGCCCCAGACATTCTAATAAAAGAGACACCTGGCTGACCTCTGGCATTCTAAGAATAGAGACATCTGGCTGACCTCAGGCATTCTTAAAAGAGATCATTCTGGTTGACTCCAGGCATGCTGAGGATATAGACAGCAGGTTGACCTCACGCATTCTAATGGGAGAGTGTTCTTGCCCACCAGGCATTCTAATGATAGAGGCCCTGGGCCACTTTCTAAGGGTAAATACATCTGACCGACCTCAGACATTCTAAGTATAGAGACTTCTGGCTAACCCAGGCATTCTAATGATAGAGAAACCTGAGCCGATATCCGTCATTCTAAGGATAGGGTCACCTATCCAACCTCAGGCATTCTAATGGGACAGAGTCCTGGCTGACTCAGGCATTCTAACAAGAGAGACTCCTGGCTGACCCCAGAATTCTAATGATAGAGACATCTGGTTGGTCTAGGCAATCTAAGGACAGAGATTCCTGGCTGACCCCAGGTATTCTAATAGGATAGACTCCTGATCGACCTCAGTCATTCTAATGATGGAGACACCTGGGTGACCTCAGGCATTCTAAGGATGGTAACTCCTGGCCTGCCCCAGACATCCTAATGATAGAGACACCTGGCTGAAATGTGGCATTCTAAGGATAAAGACATCTGGCTGACCCCAGGCATTCTAAAGAGAGCATGACTCTAGTTGATCCCAGGCATTCTAAGGATAGAAACAACTGGTCAACCTCAGTCATTCTAACAATAGAGACTCCTGACGACCCCAGGCATTCTAAAGATAGAGATATCTGGCCGACCTCAGACATTCTATAAGTAAAATTTGCTGGCTGACCCCAGGCATTCTAATGATAGAGACACCTGGCCAAACTCAGGCATTTGAAGGATAGAGATTCCTGGCTTACCCCAGGCATTCGAATGAAAGAGACTCCTGGTCAACCAGAGCCATTCCAATTATGGAGACACCTGGGCAACCTCTGCCATTCTAAGGATAGAGACTCCTTGCCGACCACAGGCATACTAGCAGGAGAGACTCCTGGTTGACCACAGGCGTTCTAAGACTAGAAACATGTGGCCGAAATAAGACATTCTAACTAGAAAGACTCCTGACTCACCCCAGGTATTCTTATGATAGAAACACCTTGACAATGTCAGGCATTCTAAGGATAGAGATTCCTGGCCAACCCCTGGCATTCTAATGATAGAGATATCTGGGCAACCTTCAACATTCTAAGCAGAGATATCTGGTCGACCACAGGCATTCTAATTACCTGGGCAACCACAGGCATGCTAAGGATCGAGACCCTTGTCCTAACTCAGGCATTCTAATAAAAGAGATGACCTCAGGTATTCTAAGGATAGTGACTCGTTTCCTATCTCTGGCCCATCTCAGGCATTATCATGGGAGGGACTTCTGTCAGATCTCATTTATTCTTATGGCAGAGACACCTGGCCGAACTCACTTATTTGAAGGGAAGAGACTCATGGCCAACCTCGTGAATTCTAAGGGGAGAGACTCTTAGTCCACCTCAGGCATTGTAACAGGAGAGACACCTGGTCGATCTCAGGCATTCTAACAGGGTGTAAACTGACTGATCTCAGGCATTCAAAGGGGAGAGACTGCTGTTCAAACTCAGGCACTCCAATGGGAGAGACACCTGGCTGACCTCAGGCATTCTAACAGGAGAGACACCTGACTGATCTCAGGCATTGTAATTGGTGAGAAATCTCACTGACCTCAGGCACTCTAAGGTGAGAGTCTTCCGGCCAGCTTCAAGCATTGCAGGGAAAGATATTCCTGGCCTACTTCAGGCTTTCAAATGGGAGAGATACCAGGTAGACCTCAAGTATTCTTACAGGGATACTCGTGGTATACCTAAAGCATTTTGAATGAAAGACACCTTGCTGACTACAGGCATTCTAATGGGAGAGACACCAGTCTGTTTTCTGGTATTTTATTTGGAGAGACTCTTGACCAATCTCAAGCATTTTAATTGGAGAGACTCCTGGCATACCTTAGGCATTCTAACAGGAGAGACTCCTGGCTGTTCTCTGGTATTCCAACAGAAGAGACTCCTGGCTGACCTCAGGCATTCTAAAGGGAGAGAATCCTGGCTGACCTTATTCATTCCAATGGGAGAGACACCATGCCAACCTCAGGTGCTCTAATAGTAAAGACACCTGGATGAACTTACACATTTCAACCAGATGGACACCTTGCTTGGGTCAGGTATTCTAATGGGAGAGACACCTGGCTGACCTCAGGCATACTAAAGGTGGAGAATCCTGCCCATATTCAAGCATTCTACGAAGAGAGATACCTGGCCACCTTCGTGCATTGTATCAGTGGAGACACCTGGCTGATCTCACTTATTCTAACAGGTGAGACAATTGGCCAAACACGGGCATTCTAAGAAGAACGTCTCCTGAATGACCTAAGGTATTCTGAGTGGAGAGACTCCTGGCCTCAGGCATTCTAACTGGAGGGACACCTGGATGGCCTTGAGCATTTCAAGAGGAGAGACACCTGGTTCAACTCAGACATTCTTATGAGAGTGACGTCTAGCCTACCTCCACCTAAGGGTGGAGGCACCTGGCCGACCTCAGGCATTCTAATGGAAGAGGCCCCTGGCCAATCTCATTCATTCTAATGCGAGAGACACCTGGCTGACGTTAGCCTTTCTGTCGGGAGAGACTTCTGACCATCCTCATTTAGTCTAAGGAGAGAGACATCTGGCTGACCGCAGGCATTCAAAGGAGAGAAATTCCTGGCCTACCATAGGCATTCTAAGGGGAGAGGCTTCTGACCTATCTTAGAAATTATAAGTAGAGAGTCCCCTGGCTGATGTCAGGCATTCTAATGAGAAAGACACCTGACCGACCATATTTATTCCAACATGAGAGACCCTGGCCAACTTCAGGCATTCTGAAGAAAGAGTCACCTGGAGGACATCAGGCATTCTAATGTGAGAAACATCTGACTGGCCAAAAACTAAAAAGAAAACCTACCTGTAAAAATGCTTTGGGATGTTTGGATTCATCTCACAGAATAGAAACCGTGTTTTGATTCAGCAGGATGGAAACACTCTGTTTATAAATCTACAAAGGGACATTTCTGAGCTCATTGAAGCCTAAAGTGGAAAACCAAATATCTCACCATAAAAAGTAGAAACAAGATATCTGTGAAAATTGTTCAAGATGTGTGGATCATCTCACAGGATGAAACTTGTGCTTGGATTCACCAGGTTGGAATCACATTTTTTGTGGAATCTACAAAGGGACATTTCTGAGTTCACTCAACTCTATAGTGAAAAACCAAATATCCCAAGAAGAAAACTAGAAACAAGCTATCTGTGAAAATGCTTTGTGATGTGTCTATTCATCTCACAGAATGGAACATGTGTTTTGATTCACCAGGTTGTAAAGACTATTTTTATAGAATGTACAAAGGGGAATTTATGAGCTCATTGAGGCCTATACAAAAAATTGAATATTATGAAAATAATTTAGAAACAAGCTGTGAAAAAGCTTTGTGATATATGAGTTCATCTCACAGAATGGAATATGTGTTTTTATTCCCCTGGTTAAAAATACTCTTGTTGTAGAATCTACCAATAGACATTTATGAGCCTACTGAAACCTATAGTGAAATAGTAAATATCCCTCATTAAAAAATAGAAACAACCTACATGTGAAAATGCTTTGTGATGTGTGGATTAATCTTACAGACTGGAAACTGTTCTGATTCACCAGGTTGGAAACACTCCTTTTGTAATATCTAAGATGAGAGTTTCCTGAGGCCATTGAAAACTACAGTGAAAAAGCGAATATCCCACATTAAAAACTAGAAACAAGCTATCTGTGGAAATACTCTTTGATCTGTGAATTCACCTCATAGAGTGGAACCTTTGTTTTGATTCACCAGGGAGGCAACACTTGCTTTGTAGTATCTGCAAAGAGACATATCTGAGCCCATTGAAGACAATAGTGAAAAACAGAATATGTGGCGATAAAAACTAGAAACAAGGTATCTGTGGAAATAATTTGTGATGTTTGGATTCATCTTCTAGAATGGAACTTGTTTTTATTCACAGGTTGTAAACACAGTTTTTGTAGCATCTACAAAGAGACATTTCTGAGTCCATTTAAGCCTAAGGTAAGAAATCAAATATCCCTTGATAAGAAGTAAAAAACAAACTATCTGTGAAAATGCTTTGTGATGTATGGATTCATCTCACATAATGGAACCCATTTTTGATCCACCAAGTTAGAAACACTGTTTTCATACAATCTATGAAAGGACATTTCTGAGCCCGTTAAAGACTAGAGTGAAAAACAAATATCCTACATTAAAATCTAGAAACAAGCTATCTGTGAAAATGCTTTGTGATGTGTGAATTCAACTAAAGAAGTTAAAACTTGGTTTTGATTCAAAGGTTGGAAACAATTTTTTTGTGGAATCTACAAAAAAAAATTGTGAGCCATTGAGGCCTAAAATGAAAACACAAATATCCAGAGGTAAAAAGTAAAAAAAAAGATATCTGTGAAAATGTCTTGAGATGTTTAGATTCATCTCAGAGAATGGAACCTGTGTTTTGATTCAACAGGTTGAAAACACTCTTTTAGTATAATCTATGAAGGGACATTTCAGAGCCCATTAAAGTCTATAGCAAAAAATCGATAATCCTGCTATAAAAAATAGAAACAATCTAACAGTAAAAATACTTTATGATGTGTGGATTAGTCTCAGAGAATGAAACCTGTGCTTTCATTCGACAGGTTGCAAAGACTCTTTTTGTAGAAACTACAAAGAGTTATTTCTGATCCCATTCTGGTCCATAAGGGAAAGTGAATATCCCACATTAAAAAGTAGAAACTAGCTGTCTGTGAAAATGCTTTGTGATGTGTGGATTCATCTCACAGAATCCAACCTATGTTTTGATTCAAGTTGGAAGCACTCTTTTTGTAGAATATAGGAAGGAAAAAGTCTCAGCCCATTGAACCAATAAGAAAAAATTGAATATCCCATGACAAAAACAAGATATAAGCTATCTGTAAAAATGTGTGGATTAAACTCACAGAAATAAAGCTGCTTTCTGATTCACCAGGTTGGAAACACTGTTTTGTTTTTGTTGTTGTTGTTGTTGTTGTTTTGTGTGTGTTTTTGTTTTTGTTTGTTTTTTTGTAGAATGTACAGAGAAATATTTCTGAGTCCACTGAGGCAAATAAGGAAAAATCGAATATTCCACGATAAAAGCCAGAAACAAGATATATGTGAAAATGTTTTATGATATGTAGATTCATCTCACAGAATGGAACATGTGTGAAGCCTAGAGTGAAAAACAAATACCTCACATTAAAACTTAGAAACAAGCTATTTGTCAAAATGCTTTGTGATGTGTGGATTCATTTCAGTGTTAAACCTTTGCTTTGATTCACCAAGTAGGAAATACTGTTTTTGTAGAATCTAAAAAGGGACATTTCTGAGCCCATTGAAGCCTAAAATAAAAAATCAAATACCCCGTGATAAAAAGTAGAAACAAGCTATCTGTGAAAATGCTTTGTGATGTGTGGATTCATCTCACAGAATGGAATCTGTGTTTTGATTCACCACATTGGGAACACTCCTTTTGTAGAATCTATAAAAGACAATTTCTGAGCCCATTGAGGCCAATAAAAAAGATAAAATATCCCACAATAAAAACTAGAAGCAATCTAGCTGTAAAAAATTTTTGTAATATGTGGATTTATCTCACAGAATGGTACCTGCGTTTTGATTCTCCAGGTTTGAAACATTCTTTTTGTAGAACCTACAAAGGGACATTTCTGAGCCCATTGTGGCCAAAAAGGAAAATAAAAAATTCTGCAATAAAAACTAGAAACAAGCAATCTGTGAAAATGCTTTGTGATATGTGGTTTCATCTCACAGAATGAAATACTTTGAAAACACCTTGTTTTGGAGAATCTACAGGGGTACAATTCTGAGCCCATTGAAGCCAAGAGTGAAAAATGGATATCTCATGATAAAAACTAGAAACATGATATCTGTAAAAATTCTTTGTGATGTGTGGATTCATCCAAGAGAATAGAACCTGTGTTATATTCACCAGGCAGGAAACACTTTTTTTTTTGTAGAATCTATAATGTGACATTATAAGTCCTTTGAAGCCTATAAGAAAAAACTGAATATCCCGTGATGAAAAATAGAAAAAGCTATCTGTGAAAATGCTTTGTAATGTGTGGATTTATCTAAGATAATGGATCCTGTGTTTTAATTGACCAGGTTGTAAAAACTCTCTTTGTATAATCCATGGAGAGATATTTCTGAGCCCATTGAGGCCAATAAGGAAAAATAGAATATTCTGCTATGAAAACTGGAAACAAGTTTTCTGAAAATTCTGTGTGATGTGTGGATTCATCTCACACATGAAACATGTGTTTTGATGCACCAGGTTGTAAACACTTTTTTTGTAGAATCTACAAAGGGACATTTCTGAGACTATAGAGGTCCCTAAAAATAAAATATTCCATGATAAATACTAGAAAAAGCCATCTGTAAAAATGCTTTGTGATGTGTGGATTCATCTCAAAGAATGGAACCTGCATTTTTTGCAAAATTTAAATATATTTTATTAGACTGTATACATTAAAATATAAAAATTAGAAATAAAAATGACTTGTCATCTTTTTTATTTTTTATTTTTATTTATTTATTTATTTATTATTATTATTATAATAATTTAAGTTCTAGGGTACATGTGCATAACGTGCAGGTTTGTTACATATGTATACTTGTGCCATGTTGGTGTGCTGCACCCATCAACTCGTCAGCACCCATCAACTCGTCATTTACATCAGGTATAACTCCCAATGCAATCCCTCCCCTTACCCCTCCCTCCGCCCTCCCATGATAGGCCCTGGTGTGTGATATCCCCCTTCCCGAGTCCAAGTGATCTCATTGTTCAGTTCCACCTATGAGTGAGAACATGCAGTGTTTGGTTTTCTGTTCTTGTGATAGTTTGCTAAGAATGATGGTTTCCAACTGTAACAGGTGCTGGAGAGGATGTGGAGAAATAGGAACACTTTTACACTGTTGGTGGGATTGTAAACTAGTTCAACCATTATGGAAAACAGTATGGCGATTCCTCAAGGATCTAGAACTAGAAGTACCATATGACCCAGCCATCCCATTACTGGGTATATACCCAAAGGATTATAAATCATGCTGCTATAAAGACACATGCACACGTATGTTTATTGCAGCACTATTCACAATAGCAAAGACTTGGAAACAACCCAAATGTCCATCAGTGACAGACTGGATTAAGAAAATGTGGCACTTATACACCATGGAATACTATGCAGCCATAAAAAAGGATGAGTTTGTGTCCTTTGTAGGGACATGGATGCAGCTGGGAACCTGCATTTTTATTCAACAGATTGGAAACAAAATTTTTGAAAAATCTATAATGGGAAGATTCTGAGCCCATTGAGTTACATATGGAAAAAATTAAATATCCTGCAATAAAAACTAGAAACAAGCTATCTGTGAAAATAATTTGTGATATGTGGATTCGTCTCACAGAATAAAACCTATGTTTTCATCCACTAGTTTGGAAGCACTCTTTTTGTAGAATCTATGAAGAAACATTTCTGAGTCCATTGAAACCTGAAGTGATAAAAACAATATCCAATGATAAAAAGTAGAAACAAGATATCTGTAAAAATCGTTTGAGATATGTGGGTTAATCTTGTAGAATGAAACCTCTGTTTTGATTCACTAGGTTAGAAACACTCTTTTGATATAATCTATGAAGGGACATTTCTGAGGCTACTGAAGCATGTAGTACAAAACTGAATATCCTGTGATAAGAACTAGAAACAAGCTATTTGTCAAAGTGCCTTGTGATGGGTGAATTCATTTCCTAAAGTGGAAACTGTGTTTTTATTCACCAGGTTGGAAACACTCTTTTTCTACAATTTAGAAAGGAATATTTCTGAGCACATTGAACCCTACTGTGTAAAACTGAATGTTACAGGATAAAAAAATAGAAACAAGCTGTCTGTGGAAATGCTTTGTGATGTGTGGATTCATCTCACAGTATGGAACCTGTGTTTGGATTCACCAGGTTGGAAACCCTCTTTTGCTAGAATCTACGATGGGATACTTTGGAGCCCACTGAAAGCCTACAGTGAAAAACAGATTATTCCACATTAAAAAGTAGAAACGGGTGGGCACGTGGCTCACAACTGTAATCCAGTACTTTAGGAGGCTGAGGTGAGCAGATCACGAGGTCAGGAGTTTGAGAGCAGCTTGGCCAACTTAGTGAAACCCTGTATTTACTAATAATAGAAAAAAACTACCTGGGTGTTGTGGCAGGTGCCTGTAATCCTTGCTACTTGGGAGGCTGAGGCAGGAAAATCGCTTGAACCTAGGATGCAGAGGTTACAGTGAGCCGAGACTGTGCCACTGCACTCTAGCCCAGGTGACAGTGAGATACTCCATCTCAAAAAAAAAAAAAAAAATGTAGAAACAAGCTATCTGTGAAAAGGTTTTGTGTTGTGTGGATTCATCCAGGGAATGGAACCTGTTTTTTGAGTCACCAGATTGGAAACATTTTTTTTTTGTAAAATCTACAAAAGGAAATTTCTGAGCCCATTGAGGTCCATTAAAAACATCTATTATCCCACGATAAAAACTAGAATCATTCTGTCAGTGAAAAAGCTCTAAGATGTGTAGATTTTTCTCACAGAATGAAACCTACGTTTTGATTCCCCAGATGGGAAACACACATTTTGTAGAATCTACAAAAGGATATTTATGAGCTCAATTGAGACCAATAAGGAAACTTTGAATATTCCTGTGATGAAAACTAGTAACAAGGTGTCTGTGAAAATGCTTTGTGATGTGTGGATTCACCTCACAAAATGGAACCTCTGTTTTGATTTGCTAGGTTGGAAACACTCTTTTTGTAGAGTCTACCGAGGGACATTTCTGAGACCATTGAGGCAAATAAGGAAAGATCAAGTATCCCACGATAAAAACTAGAAACAAGCTATCTGTGAAAATGCTTTGTGATGTGTGGATTCATCTCACAGATTTAAGCCTTTGTTTTAATTCACCAGTTTGGAAGCATTCTTTTAGTAAATCTGCGAAAGAACATTTCTAAGCCCACTGAGGTTAATTAAAAAAAAATTAATGTCTCATGATGAACACTAAAACAATATATCTGCAAAATTCTTATGATGTATAAATTTATCTCACAGTTTAAACCTTTTTGATTCACCAGTTGGAAACACTTTTTGTAGAATCTATGAAGGGACATTTCTGAGCCATTGAAACCTATAGTGAAAAACAAATATCCTGCAATAAAAATCAAAAAAGCAATTTTGAAAAATGCTTTGTGATGTGTGGATTCACTCAGAATAAAATCTTTTGATTCAGTTGGAAACACTTTTTGTAGAATCTACAAGGGACATTTCTGAGCCCATTGAAGCCATAGTGAAAAACAAATATCCTGCAATAAAACTAGAAACAAGCTATCTCTGAAAATGCTTTTTGATGTGTGGATTCATCTCACAGAATAAAACTTTTTGATTCACCAGGTTGGAAACACTCTTTTGTAGAATCTACAAAGGACATTTCTGAGCCCATTGAGTTACATATGGAAAAATTAAATATCCTGATAAAACTAGAAACAAGCTATCTGTGAAAATGCTTTGTGATGTGTGATTCATCTCACAGAATGAACCTGTGTTTTGATTCACCAGGTTGGAAACACTCTTTTGTAGAATCTATGAAGGGACATTCTGAGCCCATTGAAACCTATAGTGAAAAAAATATCCTGCAATAAAAATCAAAAGCATTTGGAAATGCTTTGTGATGTGTGGATTCATCTCAGAATAAAACTTTTTGATTCACCAGTTGGAAACACTCTTTTGTAGAATCTATGAAGGACCTTATTGAGCCCATTGAAACCTATAGTGGAAAAACAAATATCCTGCAATAAAAATCAAAAGCAAGGTGTTTGGAAAAATGCTTTGTGATGTGTGGATTCATCTCACAGAATGAACCTGTGTTTTGATTCACCCGATTGGAAACACTATTTTGTAGACTCTACATAGGGACGTTTCTGAGCCCATTGAAGCCCATAGTGAAAAAACAAATATCCCAGGGGTGGCAGGAACGGGGGAACTAAAAACAAGCTATATATGAAAATGCTTTTTTGATGTGTGGATTCATCTCACAGAATGGAAATTGTATTTTGATTCACCAGGTTGGAAACACTCTTTTTGTAGAATCTACAAAGGGACATTTGTTAGCCAATTGAAACCTGTGGTGAAAAACCGAATATCCTGCATTAAAAATAGAAACAACCTATCTCTGAAAATGCATTGTGATTTCTGGATTCATCTCCTAGAATGAAAACTGTGTTTTGATTCACCAGCTTGGAAATACATGTTTTGTAGGATCTACAAGGGGACATTTCTGAACCCATTGAAGCCTATAGTGAAAAAGTGAATGTCCTGTGATAAAACCTAGAAACCAGCTATCTATGAAAATGCTTTGGAATGCGTGAATTTATTTCCAGAATGGAGCCTGTGTTTTGATTCACCAGGTTGGAGCCACTCTTTTGGTAGAAGGTACGAAGGAACATTTCTGAGCCTGATGAAGCTTAGAGTGAAAAACCGGATATACCACGATAAAAACTACCAAAAAAAAAAAAAAAAGGCTGTATGTAAAAATACTTGGTGAAGTGCAGATGCATCTTACAGAATGCAACCTGCGTTTTGATTCACCAAATTGAAACACTCTTTTTGTAGACTCTATGTAGAGACATTTCTGGGCCCATTGAATCCTATAGTGAAAAACAAAATATCCCGTGATAATAAGTAGAAGCAAGCTACTTGTGAAAACACTTTCTGTTTTCCAAGATATGTGAATTTATTTCACAGAATGGAACCTGTGTTTTGATTCACCAGGTTGGAAACACTTTTTGTAGAATCTATGAAGGGACATTTCTGAGCTTATTAAAGCCTATAGCAAAAACCCGAATATCCTGCAACAAAAACTATAAACAAGCAATCTGTGAAAACACTTTGTGATATGTGAATTTATCTCACATAAAAGAACCTGTGTTTTTATTATCCAGGTTGGAAACATTCTTTTTTAACAATCTACGATGGGACATTTCTGAGTTAATTAACACCTACTGTGAAAAACTTTCTATCCCATGATAAAAATTAGAAACAAGCTATTGTTGAGAATGCTTTGTGCTGTGAGCATTCAAAATCAAAACAAAGAATGCTTTGTTTTGATTCCCCAGGTTGTAAACACATTTTTGTAGAATCTATGAAGGGACATTTCTGAGACTATTGAGGCCCATAAGAATAAATACAATGTCTTGAGATAAAAAGTAGAAACAAGCAATTTGTAAAAATGCTTTGTGATGTGTGACAATATCTCAAATAATGGAACTTTTTTGGAATCTTCAGGTTGGAAATACACTTTTTGTAGAATCTACATAGGGACATTTGAGAGAACATCGAAGCCAAAGTGAAAACTTGTGTTTTTATTCAGCAGTATGAAAACATTCTTTTTGTATATCTATGAAAAGACATTTCTGAACCCATTGAGTTCCATTGTGAAAAACCGAATATCCCGTGATAAAATCTAGAAACAAGCTATCTGTGTAAATGTTTTGTGATGTACAACTTCATCTCAAAGAGTGGAACCTGTGTTTTGATTCAACAGGATGGAAACACTCTTTTTCTAGAATCTACAAAGGACTTTTCTGAACCCATTAAGCCAATAGTGAAAAAGCAAGTATCCCACAATAAAATCTAGAAACAACTATTTGTGAAAATACTTCATGATATGTCACTTTATCTCACAGAATTGAACCTGTCTTTTGATTAACCACATTGGAAAAACTTTTTGTAGAATCTACCAAGGGACATTTCTGAGCACATTGAAACGTATAGTAAAATACCATATATCCCGTGATACAAATTAGAAACAAACTATCTTGGAAAATGCTTCATGATGTGAAGATTCATCTCAGGGTATGGAATATGTGTTTTGATTCACCAGGTTGGAAATACTTTGTTGAAGAGACTATGAAGGGACATTTGTGAGCCCATTAAGCCCCCTTTAGATTAATCAAATATCCAACCATAAGAACTAGAAAGAAGGTATTTGTGCAAATTTTTGTGATCTGTGGATTCATCTCAGAGAAAGAAACCTGTGTTTTGATTCACCAAGTGGAAGCCATCTTTTTGTAGAATCTATGAAGGAATATTTCTGAGCCCATTAAGACACATAAGGACAAATAGAATATCCTGTGATAAATGCTAGAAACAAACTATCTGTGAAAATTGTTTGTAATGTGTCTCACAGAAAGGAACTTGAGTGTTGATTAGCCAGGTTGCAAACACTCTTTTGTAGAATCTACAAAGGACTTTTCTGAACCCATTGAGTTCCATTGTGAAAAACCGAATATCCGTGATAAAATCTAGAAACAACTATTTGTGAAAATACTTTGTGATGTGGATTCATCTCACAGAATGGAACCTTCATTGTGATTGAACAGGTTGAAACACTCTTTTGTAGAATCTACCAAGGGACATTTCTGAACCCATTAAGCCAATAGTGAAAAGCAAGTATCCCACAATAAAAACTAAAAAGAAACTATCTGTGAAAATGATTTTTCATGTGTCAATTTATCACACAGAGTTAAACCTTTGTTTTGATTTACCATGTTGAAAACACTCTTTTTAAAGAATCTATGACGGGACATTTCTGAACTATTTGAGGTCTATAGTGAAAAACTGAATATACTGCAAAAAGCACTAGAAACAAGCGATCTGTGAAAATGCTTTGTGAAGTGTGCCTTCATCTCACAGAATGGAACCTATATTTTGATTCTACAGAATGATAACACTCTGTCTAGAATCTATGAAGGGACATTTCTGAGAGTATTGAAACCTAGAGTGAAAAATTTAATATACTGTGATAAAAAACAGAAAAAAGCTATTTGTTAAAATCTTTCGTGATGTGTGGATTCACCTCACTGAATGCAACCTGTGTTTTGATTCACCAGGTAAGAAACACTCTTTTTGTAAAATCTACGAAAGGCAATTCCTCCACCCATTAAGGTTCATATGGAAGAATCGAACATCTTGTGATAAAAACCAGGAACAAGCCATCTGTGAAAATGCTTTGTGATGTGTGGATTCATCTCACAGAATGGAACCTTTTTTTGATCAGCACATGAAAAATCTCATCATTGGTCAGAGAAATGCAAATCAAAACCACAATGAGATACCATCTCACACCAGTTGAATGGCAATCATTCAAAAAGTGAAACAACAGGTGCTAGGATGTAGAAATCACTTTTCATTGGGTTTGTCACCATTATGGAAACCAGTATGGCGATTCCTCAAGGATCTAGAACTAGAAGTACCATATGACCCAGCCATCCCATTACTGGGTATATACTCAAAGGATTATAAATCATGCTGCTATAAAGACACATGCACATGTATGTTTATTGGCACTAATCACAATAGCAAAGACTTGAATCGACCTAAATGTCCATCAGTGACAGACTGGATTAAGAAAATGTGGCACATATACACCATGGAATACTATGCAGCCATAAAAAGGATGAGTTTGTGTCCTTTGTAAGGACATGGATGCAGCTGAAACCATCATTCTCAGCAAACTATCACAAGAACAGAAAACCAAACACCGCATGTTCTCACTCATAGGTGGGAACTGAACAATGAGATCACTTGGACTCGGGAAGGGAACATCACACACAGGGGCCTATCACGGGAGGGGAGGGAGGGATTGCATTGGGACCTCATGTAAATGATGAGTTGATGGGTGCTGACGAGTTGATGGGTGCAGCACAGCAACATGGCACAAGTATACATATGTAACAAACCTGCACGTTATGCACATGTACCCTAGAACTTTAAAGTATAATTAAAAAAAGAAAAAAAAAAAGAAAAGACTCTTTTTGCAGAATCTATGAGGAGACATTTCTGAGCCCAAATCAATAAAAAGGTGACCTGTGAAAATACTTTGTGATGTGTGGATTCAGCTCATAGAATAAAACCTGTATTTTGATAAACCAGCTGGGAAATAACCTGTTTGTGCAACCTACGAAGGGATGTTTCTGAGCCCATTGAAGTCTATAGTGATAACAAAATATTCCATGATAAATAAACTAGAAACAAGCTGTCTAAAAGAATGCTTTGTGATGTGTGGATTCATCTCACAGAATGGAACCAGAGTTTTGATTCACCATGTTGGAAACCCTCTGTTAGTATAACCCGTGAAGGAACATTTCTGAGCTTCTTGAGACCTAAAAGGTAAAATTGAACACCAGGTGATAAAAACTAGAAAGAAGCTAGATGGGAAAATGTTTTGTGATGTTTGGATTTACCTCATAGAATGAAACCTGTGTTTGGACTCATCAGCATGGAAACACCCTGTTTGTATAATGTACGAAGGGATATTTCTGAGCCCATTGAAGCCTATAGTGAAAAGCCGAATATCCCGTGATTGAAAACTAGAAGGAAGCTATCTGAAAAATTATTTGTGATATGTGGACTATGGGCTTCCAAATATCCTTTGCCAATTCCACAAGAACAGCCTTAGCGAAAGGCTTCTTGAAGGAAAGAGGTAACTCTGTGAGATGAATTAACAGAACACAGAGCAGTTTCTCAGAAAGCTTCTTTCCAGTTTTGAACGGAAGATATTTCCTTTTCACCATAGCCCTCTATGGGCTTCCAAATATCCCTTTGCCAATTCCACAAGAACAGATTTAGCGAAAGGCTTCTTGAAGGCATAGATGTAACTCTGTGAGATGAATTAACAGAACACAGAGCAGTTTCACAGAAAGCTTCTTTCTAGTTTTGAACGGAAGATATTTCCTTTTTCACCATAGCCCTCTAAGGGCTTCCAAATATCCCTTTGCCAATTGCACAACAACAGCCTTAGCGAAAGGCTTCTTGAAGGGAAAGATGTAACTCTGTGAGATGAATTAACAGAACACAGAGCAGTGTCTCCGAAAACGTCTTTCCAGTTTTGAACGGAAGATATTTCCTTTTTCACCGTAGCCCTCTATGGGCTTCCAAATATCCCTTTCAAATCCACAAGAACAGCCTTAGCGAAAGGCTTCTTGAAGGGAAAGATGTAACTCTGTGAGATGAATTAAGAGAACACAGAGCAGTTTCTCAGAAAGCTTCTTTCCAGTTTTGAACAGAAGATATTTCCTTTTTCACCATAGCCCTCTAGGGGCTTCCAAATATCCCTTTGCCAATTCCACAAGAACAGCCTTAGCGAAAGGCTTCTTGAAGGGAAAGATGTAACACTGTGAGATGAATTAACAGAACACAGAGCAGTTTCTCAGAAAGCTTCTTTCCAGTTTTGAACGGAAGATATTTTTTTCACCGTGAGCCCTCTATGGGCTTCCAAATATCCCTTTGCCAATTCCACAAGAACAGCCTTCATGAAGGCTTCTTGAAGG